>OMLC01056828.1:0-10391 GCA_900302585.1 Regalecus glesne
ATAGTTAACGGTCTTTACCGAGCTCCGTTATCTGACGCCATAAGAGTTTTTACTGACCTAAAGAGGGGCTCCGTCACGGCCACGCGTCCCCACAGTGAATGGAGCTGGGTTGGTCATTCGGATACGAAGGTCGATCTTTTGTACCGAGGGAGACCTCAAAGGGCTTTTGATGCTTATCTGGAGTCGATGCCAACCTATTCACAAGTTAGCCCAGACAAATATTACGCAAGCTCCCCGGTTCCAAAGCCGGCAAAGCACGACCACGTGCTGACTCGCACAAAAACACACATGTCAAGGAGCGGTTGACCCCCATCCCCGCAAATTAGACATCAAGCAGAGAGCCCCATTAAGAGACAATGAAATAGTTTGTGAAATGCATGTGTGTGTGCGGGGGAGGGGGGGTGGAAAATCCCACCACAGCTACAGAGGAACCGACATTAAACCCACAGGCAGCTACATAAGGCGTGATTACTTCAGCAACAGGGCCAGCAAATAACACTGGGTTACAAATGACCTTGTGTCACAGCAAGACAGATGGATTCAAAACACACACACACACACACACACACCAAGATCCAAAGACTCTAAGGTTTATTTGTCAAGTACTTCATGTGCAAGTACCATCCATCCATCGCTAACCTCTTATCTGAAGTCAGGTCACGGTGCCATAATGGAGCCAATCCCAGCGCTCACTGGGCACAAGGTAGGAAAACCCCCAGACAGGTCACCACTCCATCTCAGGGGTCCAGCAGTTAGGGGTTCAGCGTCTCCCTCAAGGACACCTCGACACGCGTCCTGCAGGGGCCGGGGATCAAAACACTAATCTTCCAATTACAGCCCTCCCTCCGGAGCTATGCCGCGCCTCTCTAAGACGAATCGTACAAATGTGGGGATCAGTAGGTCTCCTCGCACAACCTCTCGTCAAAATAAGCCTCGTCCACGGACGCCGTCCAGACTGCCACTGTTCTAACGGTCGGCCGGCGGGTCAGATTCACCCGGGCTTCACTTTTTCCAAAATCTAACATGGGGTCTGGGGTCATCAGGTAGATCCAGTATCTCTACTGGACTGATCTGAGCCTCTTCCCCCTCACTCACGATGGACTGATTAGCTCTGTAAATTGCAATGTACGTGTTGTCTGCTTAAGGAAGAATTAAGGCGCGGCATAGCTCAGTCTGCCAATTAGAAGGTCGCAGGTTCGATCCCCGGTCCTGCAGAAAGCATGTTGAGGTGTCCTTGAGCAAGACACCGAGCCCCTAACTGCTCCCCGAGAGCCACGTGGTGGCAGCTCACTGCTCCTGTACCACAGGATGGGTTAAAATGCAGAGAAATCCAAATGTCCCCTTGTGGGACTGATAAGGGAATCTAGCTTTATATCACCTCAAGATGAGAACCCATCGTCGATCCCCATCTAAATGAGATCACATCAGCTAGTCTCGCTCACAATGTGATCAGATCTCAGGCAGAATCTACCAGGGGTAACTGTAAGGCCATCACACAAACACACACGTCAAGGAGCCGTCGACCCCCATCCCCGCAAATAAGACATCAAGCACAGAGCCCCATCAAGAGACCAAGTAGTACCCATCAATCCATCCCTCCATCAACTGCTTATCTGAAGTCGGGGTCATAGGGTCAGGCTGGGGCCTATCCCAGCCCTTATCAGGGGTTGAAGGCAGGGAGACACCCTGGACAGGTCACTGCTCCACCACAGGGCTCGAGCTGCTAGAGCATCAGTGTCATCCATTTAAGTGATGTACAAGATGGAGACAGCCACCACTAAACTATACCTGATGGATATCTTCTGCTGTGTGTTGGGAGCGGATACGGCTGCACACAAATCAAAATAACAGAAGGGAACCCGGTGTTGTGCAGTGGCTCTATGACTAGAAGCTACCTCATCTCTCCAATCAGAAAACTAGCCACTAAACATGGATCTCCACAGCTTCTTCACCCTCTCACACACACACAACTCAAGGCAGACCGTGGTGAGTCTGGTGACGTTACTTCAGACAGGCGGCGGGCACATTACACCTACATGCACACACACATTCCAGGCCCATAGGCCGTCCGTCACAAGGTCCAGTGATAATGAGGAGCCAACAGAGCGAGCGAGCGAGGCTGGGTGACAGCCTTGACAATGCCCGATACTGTTTGTTCACCATGGGAGGGAGAGCAGAAGAGATTCTAGATGCTTACCGTCACCACGGCTGTACAAGTACAATACAATCTTACTACAATAAAGCAAAGATACGTAATAAAAGGTATGCATGACCATACACACGCGTATAAGCAATATGTAGAACAGAATAAGACACAAAATCAGTAAAGGTAAATGTAGAAATCAAGTATAAAAAGCCATAATGGGTATGTCAGATACTACACAGGGGATGATCGGATATTGCGATGGTGGTATGAAGCAAAGCCTTAACATTAAGAGACGACTGGGAATGAGGGGTGGTGTTGCGAGTGTAACGACATAAGCAGAACACAACAACTCAAGACAAAAAGACTGCTGGTGCTTCTGCAAACCCACACTTTGAAAAATGCCCCATAACCTCAGAGACCATTGATCATGTCCAACGCTGGAACGCCGTACTTCCAGATAAATGAAAAGGTCCAGAGAGGACAGAAATAGAGAGAAACTATGCATGTGTGTGCCATCTAGCAAGTACGCTTAGACGTGTAGGAAAACAAATCCTCAGAAAGTGGAACAGGAGTGAATGAGTGACATGAAAATAAGAGTGTGTGTGAGTTGACCGAGGAGAGGATAGAGATAGGGATAGATCCACAACTCAACATGACCGGATGGCACCAAAGGAGCATTTCTGAAAGGAAACTTGGCAGGATGACGCATGGTACATGGGATCACGGGGAAACAGACGAGCTCTGCTATGAACGTGCCACCGTTTCAATCAGCTTGAAATCAAATGCAGCCATTCAGGCTCCTTCTATGCCCGTCTGCTTTATCTGCATAGCACTTGGATATCTCCCCAAAGATAATATGTGCAAACTAGGCCTTCATCAAGACATCTTTAACCTGGGAGGCCTTCCCAACCAGCATCAACCAGTAGATGGTCTACTTCAGGATCACGACTGGCCAAACCCACCACAGGGCATCAGGAAGGGCACCCGACCTTAAATCCCCTCATCTCCATCTAACTCCATGTCCACCCCGACAATGTGGGAACTAATCGTGTCACATAAAACAGCCCAGAGCTCACATCAGTGGTGCCCAGTTGTGCCTCATGGAGCCCTGTGCTTATGCAGGTGTTCATCCCCGAGCCACCTCCACCACCCCAGCAGATCTCCCTGATTAACTCTTCATCCGCCACACAGGTGGACTCAACAGTGGAGTCAGCTGGTGTCGCGTTGGGCAGGGTGCCCAAACCTGCACACACATGGCCCCTCTGGGGTGCACAGCTGGACACCCCTGGCCGACATGGTCACTATGCAACGAAACTGATGTCAAACAAGGAGATAGAGTTTCAGCAGCCCACCGGGGGGTGAGAGAGTGAGTGAGAGAGAGAGAGAACAAACTTTTGGGGGAGCGCTGGGTGAGGACCAAACGCAAGGACCCAGCAAGGGTGACGGAGCGCTCCGTCGCTGAATCAGCGACTTGCGGGGGATTGAGCAACAATCAGCCGTTCCCTCACATGCTCAGAAGCCGGACAAACACGCTTTGTGTTTTTCAAGAGATGAAGGCAAACCCAAGTGTTACAGCGGTAGCTCCTTCATTTAGAGCCTCGCTGCCGATGAACCGGCCCTTTGAAACACGCCTCTTCAATAAAGAAGCGACTTTGCAACGCCTGGTGAAAAAGTTCGCTTAGTTCGCCGCTGCAGCTACATGCGTCAAAACCGAGTCAGCGCACATGTGCGATCGGCGTGACTCGCTCGTTTCATCGCTTATCTCTAGCGCCGTTAAACGGCCTGAGATGCAAACCACAGGCACAATGAAGGGCATTTGCATGTGATCTCACATCTCAGCCAGAGGCGACACTTGGTCTGTGGCCATGCACCTGTCTGATCTCTGCTGGAGGCAACACTTCGTTTGTGGCCATGCACCTGTCTATGGATGCAAAGGTGCTTCTGCAAAACAAGCTAAACGCCTCTCACCGCTACTGCTGCACCAACGAACAGCCATCTGACTATTTATTCGGACATTATCACACCAGCACTATTTCCGACCTAACTTCTCTCATAGTCAAAGCTGTTTGCATCCATTGTTGCACGGTGGGCCGCATATCCACGCAGCCCACGCACATTTTAGACACTACTGTGGCCCCTGTTGTTTGGCTTCAAATCGGGAGCAGCCTCCCCATGCAGGAAAGTGTTATTTTAATTCATGGGGACCAGTGGAGCTGAGGCGATGCTGTGGTGTGGGCTAAAGTGATGGGGCACCGTGGGAGAACGGCCACACAGACAGACAGACAAGTGATTGTTCCGGGTGAAGCCCAGATGTTTTGACAATAGCGCCATTGCCACTGGACAGTTTCCTCAGCAAAGTCAGGGCATGACATGACATGACAGCGCATGTTGGCAACTCAGGTGTGCTACTAGGCGAGGTGTTGATTTTTGCAAATAACCCTGCACGACCCTCCAGGTGCAACTCCCAGAGCTCTTTCTACCTGCCATCAGACGTGATCCCAGCGGTCGACGGCGTCACTCAAACAAGCCCCCCTCCATGTGAACACACTGGAAACCCAAGACCCCCCCCCATGAAGAGGCAGCGAAGTTGGAAAGGTGGCGATCTGAGGTCAACTCACCAAAGTTTGCTCATACTGCAGCGCCCGCTGGTCTGATTCGTGTCCTGCCATGGCTGTGAGTCGGTCACGCCGCCCGGCAGATCAGCCAGTCAGGAGAATTGAAGGCGATGGCAGAGCTCTCAGCTCGGAACGAGACGTCGCGATCACTCCCGCAGCCGTGATCAGCACATTTGGCTAATCAAAGCGTCGAGGCTGGAAAAGTTCGGAGTCCACCACACGGGATCGCTCGGAAATGCCTTTGGACTATGTTCCTTCATTTTATAGCCTCAAATCTCAAATCCAACGCTGCGAGGCGGGACTTGTGTGGCTGGGAGTTTGCATGACCCACCCACCCCTTCGCTCAGCTAGAATGGTTCAGTCTGCTCCTGTGGAGTTGCCAGTGCGAACTAAGTTGCATTCAGCACGTCGGGTGAGCTCCGCTCGTTTGGTTCCACTTCAAACCTCCCCTGGACGGGTCTTTTGTCTTCTCTGCTCTCGGAACAAACTCGAACCATTGTTTGGAAAATTCCACTTGCGTAACTTCATCGACCCACACCGTCTCTACCTGTCTAACGTAGCGGCGGGTCGTTCGGGAGAGAGCCGTGTTAAAAGTAGTCCATTCCAGATGTTTTGCCAACACAGAGCCCGTCGCTTTACAGAAAACTACCGTTTCCTCACAGCAACTCACGTCATGTTAGATATCATCATCTGGAATAGTATTTAAATTTAATTGTTTTTACCTGTCAGGCCTTGACCCACGAAACGAGAACCCCTTTTTTAATTAATATACAGGCAACACGGCCGGCCCTAAACTTTTGGGGGGCCTAAACCTAGTTTGAGCGCACCCCCCCCAAAACACACAGGCAGCTCTCAGGTCACCTGCGGCGCAGGCGCACTACTGAAAAACCTGAGAATCAACGCAAGACTCAGACTGTCATAAAACAAACTAATAGATGTTCATGAACTCATTGAACAAAGTTTTGAGATACTTGATTGCCATTGGGGCTACAGTAGCACAGCATTAGAGTGCAGGCCTCCATGTCTGGTGTCGCAGGTTCGATCCCACCATGAGCCATCAGTAAAGGTCATCCGGCCTTAATCCGTCATCCATCAATCCCCTATGCATGGTAAATGTCAGGCGTACATGAATGTGACCTGTACTCAAGGGAAAATAAACAGACTCTGGCCAAGAGGAGGGAACAACACAGGAGAGCCAACACGTCAGGTCAGGACTCTGTGGTCTACACTCATCTACAGGCTAGTGGCCACGCATTCAAGATGATGATGTTCACATCCTTGATAGGAAGGAATGCTGGGTTGAAAGGGGGGTGAAGGAGGCCATAATGGTTAAGAGGGAACGGCCATCGTTGAACAAAGGTGGTGACCTGAGAGTACATCTGTCGTCTTCTTACAATGATGTGATTGCAAATATTCTCCAGTCCTCCATGAATAGTCCTCATTACCACAGAATGTGCAGTTGTTGACCAACTTGCATATGAACCCAGCCTATTGTTGTGTGGTATCAATGTACTGTTAATCAGGGGGGGGATGCTGCAGTCTGCTCAGACTGAAGACGTCACCTGTTTGAGTGATGAAACGTTTCTGAATAAACTTCTGATCCAGTTGAACTGATTCACCTTTTCTGTGAATCCCTCACCCGGATGATTGAACATGCATCAAGGGAGGTAATTAGAGCAGTTATCTTGTTTAGGATGTCAGCTAACAGCTTGTTCGCTCTCAGGCCTTAGTGTGTGTGTGTGTGTGTGTGTGTGTGTGTGTGTGTGTGTGTGTGTGTGTGTGTGTGTGTGTGTGTGTGTGTGTGTGTGTGTGTGTGTGTGTGTGTGTGTGTGCAGGGCAGCCGTCTGCACCTGCTTCCCAGGGAGGAAACATCTGTTGCAGCGTGTCAGAGGCCACCTGTCCCACAGTGTCTTGATGATGGAAGAACACTGCAGCCTCTGGCCTATGCTAACTGAACATGACCCCTGACAGCTTGGCTGTGAGCTACTATAGGCATGACACTGTTCAACATCCTGACGTGGACTGGACCACTGCCATTTGCCCTGGCCCACGTGCACGTCATCCCTGCTGAAACGTATTTAACGGAATCAAAACGACGAGGCACTTTATAGACCCTTCAAGGACAGGAATCTATGTCTGAAGCTAGTCTCCCTCACAGGACGTGTGAGGACTTCAGGTCCTGCTGCAGATCTTAACTGTACCGTCCAAATGAGCACATGTGACATGTCTGTCCACCAAAGGGATCCCATGTGAATTAGAGGTGTCCATGAATAATGGGCTTTAAGAAGGCTCCCCCCCTGGTGATGCTCTTCATGTACTGATAGACACGAGCACACTTCACCGTACCACCAGCCGAGTGTGGACGCCCGTCAGCACTGATAAGGGACCAGTTCACTCCTCCATCCTTTATTTCTGCAGTGCCCATTAGGGAGGAAAACGCTGAAGTGAGCTTAAGAGCTGTCAGTGGGGCTGCTGGGTGTGGAGGGAAGGGGTGAGAGAGAGAGAGAGGTCTGTTTAAGTGTCCCCATCAGGCCCACGCCGTGGAGGAGGGACACACAGATGGAGCTGGGGGGATTAAGGCTGGATGCCCTTCCTGATGCCCTGTGCTGGGTTTGAACCTGCAGCCTCTGGCTTGTCCTGGTTCCTGAAGCATATCCTCTACCACTGGTCCCCCCCCAATTAAATATATGTAAAGTTGGAGACACCATTCCCTCCTATGGGTCTCCACTGGGTGCTCTGGTCTCCTCCCACCATCAGAGACATGCATGTCAGAGTTATTACACCTGCCTGTGCCCCTGAGCAAGGCAGCAGGAACAAAAGAACAGAGTTGGTCCCCAAGTGCCATGATGGGTTAATTACCATCTTAATTATGAACATGGCACATGAAGAGAGTTTCCTCTTCATGTTGCCGGGACAACCGGCGAGGGACACCCCCCCTCCCCCATACAGGCCGAAGTGGAGCCCGCGGTTGACACCGGCAGCGTTGTACACCGACTCAATCTGACCCACCGGGTCGTTTAAGCCACCGGACAGTAGAGGGCGCTAATAACCGCGTGTTTATTGGCGGACAGCTCGGTGGCGGCTCAGGTGTCACCGCTGGTGCCCACAGCTCGGCTCAGTCCGAGCCTGTGTGGTGTGTGAGCGTTGTGGGGTTCTGCTTCCTACAGGGTTGCCGCTGTTTGATGGGCCACATGGGCCATGGACACGCCGGCCTCCGCCCCATGTGAACGCCTCAGAGTCCAGATGGACTTTATCGTCCCCACTGACCCAGAACCTGTGTTCCGAGGGCAGCGGGCCGCTGGGGATGCCCACAGGCAGCCCGGACTGAGGAGGTCACCTGTGTGACCAAGTTGGTGTTGACAGCAAAAGGAGCAGTCCCACTGGGCCAGTCCGGATCAACGTCTCGGAGGCAGAATCATCATAGGGCGTCGCTCTCAGGACCAATCGACCTCTCGTCCGCTGTGGTTGGCTCAAGGCTCCACTGCACCCCTCCTCCCCCCTCCCAGTCCGCCTCCCTCCCCCTCCTCTCTGGGAGGCCGGGGAGGTGGTGAATGGTTTGCTCGGCTGCCAATCAGAGCTCGTCTTTGGCTCCGGGCTGCTGAGACGGATCTGGGCGCTCAGCCTCCGTGCGGAGTAAAGTCGAGCGGCGGAGGAAAGTGACGCGTGTGTGTGTGTGTGCGCCTCGACGGAGCGCTTCTCTCTCCAGGCTCTCTCCTCATCCTCCTCCTCATCATCCTCCTCATCCTCCTCCTCATCATCCTCCTGATCGTCGCCTCTCCCCGCTGTCGGATATCTGTGATACATACATGTGAAGAGCTCGTCTGGCAGAGGGAACAGCCACACAGCGCTTCTTCTGGCGTTGTGCATGCCAGGAGAGCAGGAGGAGGCGGTGGACGAGGACACTCCGGCTATTCTTTTGGGTTTTATTGATTCAGTTGTGAGAAGCTAATGGTAGCCGAAGCTAGTCAGCCGGAGCCATGTGGAATTCTATGGGTGAACTGCAGCGCTGGTCCATAGTGTGTCTGTTGCTCACGCTGTCTGCCGAGGTGAGAACTTTCCCCCATCACAGGAGACTCCGCGGCCGGGTGTCGGAGGAGACGTTCGGCGGCGGCGTCTCCCTGAGCCACGGCGGCTCTCCGGGGCTCTATTGATTGATTCGAGGCTGAATTCCATCCTTAATTGAATTGCGTGGTGCGTGTGCATGGCCAGTTGTACCATGTGACCTGGGAGTCTGAAATGCGGCTCTCCTCTCGGCCTGTGCTCAGTTGGGTTTTCGGGTGACGGACCAAGTTTCATCTGGCTGTCGTGACGACGTCGCTGGGTCACGACAGCAGCCTTATGTCCGCCCAGTCAGCCGCCGTGTGATCGATAACTTCCCCGCCAGCCGTGTGGCGGGCACGTCTGGCGGGGACGCCTGGCTGGCCCAGGAGCTGATGCGCTGCTCCGCTGCTCCGTCTCACTGTCGGCACAGTGAGACGGATCAGCGGAGCTCAGGCTGAGATCCACGTCCACGGTCCTAGCAGGTCGACGACCTGACCCCCGAACAACCCAAAGCTACGTCGGAAAGTTCCTCACTGGAGCACTTGTTATTAGGAGAGAACCTCCACCTGCTCCTCCTATGTATACACACACACACACATACATAGATGTGTGTGTGTGTGTGTTTTATGTGTGTGTGTGTGTGTGTGTAGTACTGACTGTGCCGTGTGTTCCTCTCAGGTGTCCCAGTCTACGGGGTACTTCGAGCTGCAGCTGCACTCCGTGGAAAACGTGCGAGGCGAGGTCCTGAACGGTGAGTGCTGTGACGGGGAGAGGGACGCCGTGGACGGCCGCTGCTCTCTGGATGAGTGTGACACCTACTTCAGGGTCTGTCTAAAGGAATACCAAACAGAGGTCACGACCACGGGATCCTGCACCTACGGGACTCTAACGACCGGCGTCATTGGTGGAAATACTTTTCAGTTCAAGAACGTGAGGAACGGACAGAGTGCCGGAAAGATCGTCATCCCCTTCCAGTTCGCCTGGCCGGTGAGTGGAGCGCCATGTGTCCCCACACACACTTCACACAGGAGTTAAGAGTTTATATACTGATGCATATGCTGCGACCCTGCAGGAGACAGGGAGAGAGACAGACACACAGAGAGAGAGACAGACAGACACACAGAGAGAGAGAGACAGACAGACCGAGAGAGACACAGACAGACAGACAGAGAGAGAGAGAGCGACATATAGACAGAGAGAGAGACATACAGACAGAGAGAGAGAGAGAGAGAGAGAGAGAGAGAGATATAGAGAGAGAGAGACAGACAGACAGAGAGACAGAGAGAGAGAGAGAGACAGAGAGAGAGACAGACAGAGAGAGAGACAGACAGACAGAGAGAGAGACAGAGAGAGAGACAGACAGAGAGAGAGAGAGAGACAGACAGAGAGAGAGAGAGAGACAGAGAGAGAGAGATAGAGAGAGACAGAGAGAGCGAGACAGACAGACAGAGAGAGAGAGACAGACAGAGAGAGACAGACAGAGAGAGAGAGACAGACAGAGAGATAACAGGAGTGCTAATTCCAACCTCAGATAACATTATTTGAGGCTAACAAGATTAAAGGTCCATTCAAGCTAACCTCTCAGTGTT
>OMLC01056833.1:0-14166 GCA_900302585.1 Regalecus glesne
TATATTTGTTTGATAGGAAACAAGAGTTTACTCCTCTCTGATTTTCTCTAAAAGCAATCTGTGCTCATATTCATATCTATGTGGAGGTAATTGTAGATCGTATCAACCATGTGTAATACCTCGGATCCGGATGGCACCGACTGCCTTGTTCCTCTGGCAGCTGTGGTGCACCTATTTTAATTTTAAGATCTGATACTTGCTGAGATAAAATCAAATCATGGCTCTCTGATTTTTCTGATAACATTAAATTTCATTAGAATAAACTAGTAGGCAAAGGTTAAAGAAGGTGTGGTCAGATGGTCATCTTAATGAGGTTAATTATTCACAGAATAGACAAAAAGGGCCTTTACACCATATTAAATCCACCCTGACAGCTGCTACCAAGGGCTCAGTGATGCTCGAGTATAGCAGGAGAGTTACTGGGGGCAACATGTTTCCCCAGAGAGGCAAGACCACCCGAGACTGGCTGGACCATCCATCCCATGACTAGCTATGCCATGGTTCCCCTTAGATTAGAGAAGTTATTAGTATAATTTTTAAATTTGCAGAGTTCACAGTAACAATGGACATTAAACTGTTGGGGATTATATTACCAAGTGTGGAAAGCATCAACAGAGACAAGATGAGGAAAGGAAATCCGCTTTATTTGGTCCCTTTATTCTCACAATACATTTGTTTAATCCCTCCTGTTGTATGAAAGCAGTGCCTGAGCAACAGCTAAGGGTTCAGTGTGTAGCTCAAGAATACTTCAACACACCTCTTGAAAGAGCTGGGAATCTAACCAGCGACCCACTCTTAGTACACGACCCACTCTACCAGGCGAGAAGAGAAGACCCCCCCCATCGTCTCATCTGGATGGTTGTCATGTGGGTGAAGATATCACTGCTCTCTATTCGCTAAAAATAGATCCAAATGTTCATTTAGTTTCCTCCAGAAGATATGAGGTTTACAAACAGGCAATTTCAGAGTCTCCAGTTGAGTCAGCTCATAACTGCTGTCAGTGTATTCCACAGCTTCTGTTCATAACTCCAGTAAATGAAGTCCCAGTTCCTCCAGCTCATAGCCTCGGTATATATCTGCTCTTTTCCCCTGCCTTGTCTTTTCCCTTCCTGCCCCTGCTTTATGCCGTCGTCGACCCCGTACATGCCACACCTGTTCCCCATTTCTCGAATAGCTTCCCGGCACCCGTACTCCCCTGATCCCCTCCTCTATTAGTGTGCCGCAGCTCGGTCCAGCATTAACTCGACCAAGCTTATCTACCTGAGTATAGAGTCTATCTATGGCCGTTCTCCGCTCCGGTTTTAATGTTTTTGCCCGTTCTCCTCTCCGGGTCAGAGCTGATAGCTTGTTGGAAATGAACTCAAGAGAGCCGAGACGGTCACATAGTTCTACGTCATCAACTGGAGGCACTGGTGGTGTTAAAAACACAAACGCTGTTGAACTGTGTATGATACCCCTCCCCGGTTTATTTTTTGTAATTTGGGAAACTCTTCGTCGTATGTTAGAAGACATTGACATAATTAACAGCTGTATCGTTATTGCTTATGCAAATTATCAAGTGAAAGGCTCCAGTTTAAGTTTTATTTGGCTCCCGAGGGATTCTGAAAGATGGAGACTGGCTAGCAGCTATCAACCGAAAAGATTACTTCTCCCTTCCACCGGAATGTGATGCGAGGATATGCAGAATTCACTTAATTACTGGTAAGTTCACATTTTTATTATTCAAAGAAATGTCTGGATGGAGGTTATTTGGCTGTTTTGAATTTGAAATATGAAGTATTTTTTTAGTTCCCTTCATTGAGCCGAAGCTAGGCTAGGCCAAAATTGGGTCAGTGGAATATCAAACCATTATTAGTCAAATCAAAAAGTAGAATCAAAGATACATCCGGGAGCCAATCATCTGCAATTATACTCCTTAGAATGTGTTGGTATCAGATGAACTTCATTAGTTTTAAGCTGACTCAATCTTTTCTCAAGTCACTTTAAAATTGATGATGGATGGGTTGATGTATTCTTACACTTTTTATTTGAAGTTGTAGCATCAACAGACAGGGGTGGCCAATATTATTTATGTACCCTTCATCTTGGCTGTGAATGAAATACACCATCGGCATCTAATGTAAGCCAAGTTCAATTCTTCCTTTGTGTGGCTATCTGGTGTTTCAATTAGATAAATAAAATGTCAGGGCAATCGCTCAGGCTTGCGACCAACCAGCAACTAGAAAGCACAGATCCTGTCATCTATTTGTCCCCTTTGAATACAATGATTTGTATTCAACTGATATTGTATCTTTGTTTACAGCAGAATTGAGAGATTTACAAGTTAACATGATTTTCAAGGTTGCTTCAGTGGCATATTGCCCCCCCCCATCAGTGTAGTGCACAAGCGCAGTAATTAAGTCTTGTTGTAACGACTGCCCCCATTAAAGTTTTGAATTGGATTAGCCTTTTATCTTTCTCCTTGTACATACCGGATTTTCTATTAACACTGTGCCAAGTTATGCTGTAGATCTCAGTAATAACAGGACCCTGCTTTTCTTTTTGTGCTGTTTCACCCCCCCCCATCCTTATCTTTGACAGTGTCCACTGTCCTGTAGATGTGTATAGACTGCAGAGTCCCGGCCTGACTCATTGGCTCTCTTGTGTAGTCGCATCCTCTTGGCCAGCATCTGCTAGGTTTCCCCGATGTATGAGTCACTGTAGTTCCACAGGCATTTAACATCTGACACTATATTACTCTGTGCCAGGGAACCTGATCCTTGGGGTTAATCAACTTTCGACGCAGAGTGTTTTGGGGTTTGACAGCAACTGATACGCACTGTTTGGAAAATATGCTGCCCAACCGTTCTGAAACTCCCGCCACCTGTTGAATGACCACCGGTTTATGCGTAGGCAGCTCTTCTTCTCCCTTTATTTGGCTGGTGTGCCTCTACTTCCTCCATGTAAAAGTTGGCTACTATAGCTGAAACTGGGGAACCCATCGCTCACCCATGCTTCTACTTGTAGTATTGCACATGAAGAGAGATCCAATATAAAAAAGGGACCACTGTCTCATCACCCTCCATGTTAATGTCCCTCACCTTATTAACAAAGTCCATGGTGTCCTGAACATGGTGGTTATTTGTGCCTACTAATGGGTTGAGAATAGCAGCCAGAAACTTGGAGACGTTGTAAGTGACCAAGTTGATCATACACACAATGGATCTCAAGGGCACATCCTGTTTAAGATTCTTAGGTAAACCATACATACTAGGTGTAGCTTCCCCTGGGTCCAGTCTATGATACAAAGATCTGTTGATAGTATTCTCCTGTTCTAACTGCTTCAGGCCATCTATCACCTTCTTGTAACCACAGCCTGGGTCTCTCTTGAGAGGCTCATAAGAGGCTCTGTCTCTAAGTAGCATCAGTACCTTCTCATGGTAGTCTGTCTGGTGTAAAACAAGAGTACATCCACCCTTGTCGGCCGGGAAGATGATGATATCTTTGTCCTTACCGAGCATCAGAAGTGCCTTTCTTTCATCTCGACTGATGTTGGCGGTGGCACCTTCGCAGTACTGAGACAGGCCGAGACTTCAGTTTGCAGTAGCTCGGAAAAGAGCCTCCGTCTCTTTTCAGTTTATTGTTCTGTATTGCTGACTCTGTGGCGGTAATGACTTTCACCACCCAAATTTGCTGTGGCACAACCGAGAAATCAGTCCCTTGTCCAGGACGTCTCTCTCCGCCCGGTTGAGTTCTTCATTAGACATGTTCCTCACCCACTTGTCAGTGTCACCATTGTTTGTCTGGTCTGTTCCTCGTTATCCAACATTGAGGGTGTCATCCATCATCTGCTGATGACTGGTGTGTAGAAAGTAAGTTGAATTACGTTCGCTGCCTGGCTTTGGACTTCTTGAGCTGTATTAGATGAACCTTCTCTGTAAACCTAGTCACGCGTTGAAAAGACGTATCTAGACGGGACGTGAGTCTCCATATCGAGGATGCATCGAGCATGCATCCGGACAGATACAGAAAGTATTACAGGGCTGCACTTAGGCTGCCATCCATGGTACCATAGAAATGAAGATTGCTGTTGCAGGTCGAGAATCAGAACGCCACTTGCAGATAAACGCCATCTGGGACTCTTGTCATGAAAATTCCCCATGTTGTATGCCAAGGCTGTCAACATCACAGATTTTTAAAAAAGTCTCACTAAATTCACAGACTTTTTTCTTCAGTGCAACAGTTATTCAGGTAAACATCATATCACAGGTACAACTGTTGGATTTCATTTATCCATACAGTATTATTGAATTCCATTTTCACGGTTAAAGTGATTCCTGGTAAGTTAATGATTAATTCTTGCCTGTCAAAAAGTACAGAACATTAAAATGTAACTATATTTCTTTAAGAGAATATTCAAATTAAACTAAATGACAGAAAAAAACCCTCATTTAATAGAGTATAAAAAGGCAGGTAATACGTTGGTTAATTACCTCTGTTAATGTCACCAGAGTGTCTGATGCTTGAAACAGGATCATGTATTGCCTCATTCATTCATATTTAACATCTAATTAAGGTTTTTGCATTCATAAACAGTCTCTATAGCAATAGTATACAACTGGGAACATTAGACACTCTTGGGTTGTACCTTGGTTTTACCTTGAGTTGGGGGCGGAGGTGTCATTTATTATATTTGAAGTTGTAGGTGATTTATGCCGGAGTAAAAAAAAAAAGACATAAAACCCTAAAAAAGGAATTACTTCAATTATAGTTTGCCCTCGTTGACCCCGTCAAAGGACTTTTCAGCATCGTGGGACACTGCGGCAAAAGAGGTGTATCTGGACTGGAATACTCCTTTATACTCCCAAATACTCTACAGATAATTGGATGTATCCAGGAGTTTGCTGCCATGTTATGCAGGCTGGAAGACTCCTAGATATATACCAGGTTTGGAGCCCTTGTCTAGAACTATTAGTTGCCATGGTGAATAATCCCCTGGGGGTGCCGGCAAGGGAACATTTGCATTTCACACATCAGGCCGCCAGGTATCCCTCATTTGATCAAAAGTCTTACCTTGGAGTGGTGGCACATTGTCTTCACCTCCTCTGAGCCCATTGCTACATTGTGTCCTTAGACATCGTTTCAAGATTATCATTATTATTGTTATCATTATAATTTTTTTGTTTTCATAGGTAGAGGATATATTCTTATAGGAAGGTGAACTATAATTTCCATACCACATAGCTGGTCTCACTACCATCTTGTAAACTTTCATTACATTACAGGCATTTCGCAGACGCGCTTATCCAGAGTGACGTACATCAAGTGAGCTGTTAGGGGTTCAGTGTCTTGCTCACGGACACCTCGACATGCTCTATGCAGGACCCGGGATCGATCCTGCAACCTTCCAATTTCTAAACGACTGCTCTACCCACTGAGCTATGCTGCCTCTTTCCCTTTTGCTGGTGCCCTTCTGTTGCAAATCGCCTCTGACACTCTTCTCCACCCATTCGGCCCTGCCTGCACTTGCACTCTCTTCTGCATCTACGAAAAGGTGAATCAGTTTAACTGGATCAGAAGTTTATTCAGAAACGTTTTGTCACTCATACAGGAGACGTCTTCAGTCTGAACTGACTGCAGCACCCCACCTATATAAACAATACAGTGATACCACACAACAAAAGGCTGAGTTCATATGGAAGTTGGTCATTAACTGTACATTCTGTGGTAATGAATACTATTAACATATGATTGGAGAATATTAAAATATCCCCCGTGAATAGTCCTCATTACCACTGAATTTACAGTTAATGACCAGCTCTCATATGAACCCAGTCTTATGTTGTGTGGTATCACTGTTGTTTATCAGCGTGGGGATGCTGCTGTCAGCCCAGACTGAAGATGTCACCTGTTGTGTGACGAAGGGTTCCTGAATAAACTTTTTCTCTCAAGTGCATATCTTCTCTTCCTTAGGCTCACCTAGACCTGCTCCCCGCTCTCACCAAAGATCACAACGTCATCCATAATTGTCACGGCTCATGGAGACTCCTGTCGGAACTAACCTGTGAAACTTTGTCACCATTTCAAACAAGAAAGGGCTCCAGCTGATCCTTGACCTTCTCCATATTCCTCCATCAAGATTCTCAAAGCAGACATCACATCTGTACAAGATTCAAGAAATGTATTGTCATTGTACAAGTATAACAAAATTGCCATTGCGTCAGGCTCAAATGGTACCTACAGAGAATATAGACAGAGAGGATATCAGAAATTCAAAATATCAGCACTGGAAAAGTATAGCGTCTGAATATTAAATACAAGGTATAAACAATACGAAGTACAAGATGCTATATAGTTAGTGACAAAATCCAACCTATAAGGGTCCAAAAAAGCAGTAAGGGTTCAGCAGACAGATGGGAGTGCTTAAGGTGATGTGTGAGAAAATAGAGCAAATACAGCACGGTAACCAATGGTGGCAGCACCTTGATTTCATCAGATTGAGGAGATCTCAGAGAAAAGAAGTGTTCTATTTTTCAGTCTGATCTGTGGAGCTCTTTGGTGTCATGAAGCCATACTGCTGTTCACTAACCCTCACCTCTCCTCTTAGCCTAGCTTCCACTACTTTCTCCCATGTCTTCGTGCTGTGGCTGATCAGCTTCATACCTCTGTAGAGGTAAAAATTCCACTGCCATCGCTCCTCAACACCTCCATGCCTTCACAGGTATGTCGTTTGGATCCGCACCTGGAAAAAACCATCAATGTGCCATTAGAAAGATGTGTTGTTGCCTCTTTGATGTGTTTGGAACGTGGACTTTAGAACTGGAAGGAAGAGAGATTAAACTTTGATTTAGAGGTACTGTTATGAAAGAATCAGGATGATGTACCATCTAAACATGCTCGCTTACCTTGTTTGTGGCTCATATCTGAGCACGTTGAGTTCAGTGTGATGCAGTCTCCCCACAGTTTCCTTCAAAAAGCCATATAAGTAGGAGGGTTAAATTCCACCACAATAAGGGATTAAAAAATACGTACAATTGTAAGCACATCAGAATGTGCGGCAGTCATAGAGGTTCAAGCAGGATACTTAAATAAACTTATCAAAACACTTATTTCCTGCTCGTTATCTTTTTGAAAGCAGACTCCTCTTGTGGCTCTTTGAGCTCTCTGATGTCTGACTCCATCCTATCCAACTGCCAAATAACATTCTCCATGAACCTGAGCTGATGTTCAGACATCTCTTTAAAAATTCATTTAACTTGGACACCAGTTGTTTGCTTTCTTTGAACTCCGTGTTGGAATAATTGGATATTCCCAGCGTGCAGGAAGTCTCCCTACTCTGCTGTCCATTAGAAAACCCAAGTGTTCTTTTGCAAACCATCTCCAAAATGTTCATCATCAACAGGATGAGATGTATTGCTTCTGTAGTTCTTCTGCAGCATGCTGCTCCTACATACGGTACCCCCCCCCATTCATAAAAGCAAATTTCACACTGCAGTTGCACAAAAGGCTTTTGGTAACTTTTCTATTTCGCCATGCACACACACAATAGTGATTGGAGAGGACTCAACCTTAGATTCCTTAGATTAGGTGGTTTGCAAATGGGGGCAGATCTTTATAGAAACATTTCAAATGAGCAAAAAGACACAAAAAAACAACAACAGTTGGAGAGATCTAGATGGCAGCCCCTTCAACCATTTTCTCATGTCTGGAGCATTTAGCCAGGAGTAGATGGCATTAGATGGCATCAGCATGGCTCGGGAGCTAGAGTGGGCCGTCTAATCAGAAGGTCACTGGTTCAATCCCTGACTCTTTCAGAAAGCATGTTGAAGTGTCCTTAAGCAAGACACTGAACTTCTAACTGCTGCCTGGGCACTGCAGCTGCCCTCTGTCCTGATACAATAGGCTGGGTTAAATGTAAAGAGCAAATTTCTAGCTCAACTCTCCCGGCCTGTTCCAGGACCGACAAGATAATCTTTCCACTTTCTCCCTTATCTACGAGTAGCTGTCTTTCTTTCCCTTCCTGCCATTCCCACTCCAAGCATCTTCCACAGAGACTGTGCTGGGAAACTCCAATAGTCAGGCCATGCCTCCCTTTACCTGCATTATTATATATGTCCTGGTAGTTGGTCTCTTCACATCCGTTTTCCAACAACAACAATCAGTTCTATGAATTCAGGTTGAATTGAAAAAAATTACTGTCATTGTAGAGCAACAACAACATTACGATCATCAGAAATTTACAGCAATGGAAGGACAAGATTTTTTAAAAAAACTAGATGGATATTTGAGACTAGATGAACAAGGCAAATAAATATGAGCCAGCGTCCTCTATTTACATCAAATAATGCATTTAGATGAGGCAAGGAAACGGTCAATTTGGACAGTGCATTATAAAGAGATATATAACAAATTAGAGGTTGCGTCTTCGATTTGTATTCAATACAGAAAATGTAAAGACCTCACTTCCCAACAGCTATGGGAGGTTCTGAGGTGATGGAGGCTATAACTTTGGGGTAGAAACGGTTCTTCAGTCTGCTAGTTTGGACTTTGATGGCCCCATGTCTCATATGGGATGGTAAGAGGACAAACGGACTGTGGGTTGGGTCCCTATTTTTGCTGTTATCCTTTTTATATAGATGGCTAGAATACACTGTGTCCAGGTTTGGGAGCGTCGTTCTCATAATCTTCTGTGCCAATTTTACCACTGGGACCATTCAGGGTGATCCTCTAGCCTCCTCATACCATTTGACTATGTCAGGCTTCAGGGATGTTTCGACAACCCGGGGGAAGTGTTTTCCTACTAGGTTCAACCTCATCTGCCATCACTGTTAAAGTTGGAGGGGGGCTTTTGGTGGATTCTCTTCCTCCCTGATGAACTGGATGGATGGGGTCGGTCTCACATGAGTCTGAGATTTTTTTTCCCCCTTCTCTCTCATGCTTCAAGATGTCAACCAGCGCTGACATCTTCATTGGCCATCCATCTACCCGTTTCACTGACCTGGATATGTTGTTTCTGTCAGTGAGAGAGGTGTCATAACACTTGTCTAGAAATGTTATTGGGTTTCATCAATTGATGGTATAATCTCCCCCTGGACTTTGACTCAGAGGTACTTCATCTAGAATGACAACACAATAATACACAGCTATATACACAAGGATTTACTATATACAGGCTGTGTCTCCCATCTTCCACATTTGGTCTTGGATTTATGTACCTTAACTGATTGGACAGGACTCAACCTTGGATTCTGATTGGGTGGTTTGAAAATGGTGCCACTTTGTACAGAGGAGAAACATCTTTTTTCTGATGAAAAAGCCCAAAATGAACAAAAACAGAAATAAAACTTCTGCAGCCTATAAAATTGACTCATTTTCTCAAAATGATCTTAAGATTTCAGATGCAAAACAAAGCAAGAAGCCGCTGATCAAGTATAACGGAAAAGACAGTTTTGTGGTCATTGCAATGACCCGATGAAACTTATTAGCTCACGTGGTAAAGATTACCCGTATCCCATATGAGTGATGTAAGAAGGACATCCAGTCCTTGGAGACTTTTCCGAAGGGTCTGGACTTTTTAGAAGTCTGAATGAGGGAGACACCAGAACATGGGAGATATGCATGATGGGAAAAGCTGGCAAGACTTTCAATATCGTAATGGGCAATAGTTTTTGTTTTATTCTTTATTTTAACAAAAAAATCAATAATTTTGCACTGATGGATGTTGAGTGGTACAAATCCTTTAAGTGCTCTCCATATTCAGTTGATGTCGTATATCTTGTTATGAATTTGCCAGGTGAGAAAAGGTTCAAGGCTTAAAATATGGGTTTTGTTGGAGTGATACCAGACTTAAAGAATCCAAATCAGTATTAATATATACTTTGAGTACTTGTTTGAGTACCCCTGAGGGAAGGAGATCTCATAATGGACTCCTCACGCTTGGGATCTCAGGTTTACAGAGCAGCTCCACTCTGCCTCTCCCAGCTCCCTGTCCATGGGGTGTTTTTTTGTTGTTGGCCATGGACCACTTGGAGAGATGAGCTGTGATTTGCATTGTTATTTTTCATACTTGTTTTCTTTAGTGTCTTATGGTATATGGAATTAAACATTAAAACACACATTATGGTCTTTAAGACATATAATAATTGTCTAAAATATTTGAGAAGACATTATTTTGGGGGTAAAACGGACTTTTCTGGATTTGACAGATCAACTTGGACTTTGCTCACTCTTAAGAACACAAAAGATTTTCAAACATGACAGACGACCACAACAAAGACATCCTCAAAGTCTAGACTGTAGTACGGATCCAGACCGAACTGCAACTGTTTCTGTAGTCTGGGCAAATCATACTTCCCATGTGTATTATCTGTTTGGCATTAGCGTGATGCAACAAGTCAAAATTCTCCACTTTCTCCACTGCAAGCAGTGCTTCAAATGTCTGAGTGTTCCACTGTTTCTGTGAGGATGTCTACTCTGATTTGATTTGATTTCTGTGACTCATCATCTCCATGGCAATGGCGGCTGGGCGCTGGGTTCAATGAAAGTTGACAGGGTAGATTGTCTTTTCAGCAGTTAACTAGTAACCTAGTTTTGCCAGCAGTTGGGAAGCATCCCATATTTTGAACATGAGTCAATCTTGGTGACATGTTGAAAGGTGTGTGTGTGGGAACGGAAAAGTTGATTTTGGAAATGACTTGAAATATCAATGAATTGAAAATTGGCTCTATTTCATGGCTTCTGGCGTTTGTTGTTTGAGTGGTTGAGTCAGGACAGTACCATAACGAGAACAGAACTATTGAGGCTCCGGTCATGAGTAATCTTAACAGGGTAGGTGGCTCCAGATGCCACTGTAAAGTATCTATGCTACTGAATTTAACAGTCTGGCCATGCAAGATGAGTTCCTCTTCGCTCCATGACACCATGGATGTAATGTACATCAAACGGTATTCATGTATGTTATCTCTCATCTGTAATGATTCATTTCCCAGATGTGGCCAAAGCACTGCCCCCATATCAGAATGTTGTATGAACAGACTGAGATGGATACGCTTGGTTAATGTTCTGAAAGGTATTTCCTGACAGCTCTGTCTCACAGGTTGGCCACTTAGCAAAGGTTTGAGTTGGAGACCTGGGTTGCCTTGGGTTGACTCCGTGTTAGCAGTAGGGCTGAAAGGTCTGCATGTGTCTTTGCAGAATGTTGTGTTTATGATTAAAGGTTTGAAGAGGCAGTCCTTGACTGAAATGCACAGGGGTGTCCTGGAAAAGTGAAACAATTTCTTTTCATTTCTGTAAAAATATAAGACTCTATTATTCAGCATGTAGTGGCAAAAATGACTTGGCTGCACCCTCACCCAGACAGGATTTCTTTAGAAAGTCTGTGGAAGTTTGGTGCAATAAGGGGACAGAGGCTGAAACTCCCTGTTGACTGCATTACTAGCAGCTGTGTACTCGGTACTACAACTCTGCAGTGAAGTTGTACCAAGGGGGACATTCCACTGTGCACATTGGTAGAGATAAAAAACTCTAATAGATCTTCATATTTTCCTTTCTTTACATTTGTTCTGCTGTGGTTTCTTTTTAGATTGTATATCCTTTCAAATTTTACAATGAACTGCTTTATACCATATTAATAGGGGTTTCTCCTTTTGTCATAAAAAGCTGTCCAAATCCAAATGACTTGAACAGGGCTTCTTTGCTGGGCTGTTGAGATTCCCTTTAACTTGACTCTGAGGTTGTTTACACATGGCTTTAACAGGCTTCTTGGGTGATCTGATCACAAGTGGACAGCTCTAAGTATGCCTGGCATTTCCACATGCATCTCGAGTGGCCACTTGTGATAGGATGTCACTCCCCCGCTCTATATGAGAATAAACTCAAATGTCTCTGTGGTGGAGGGTGTGGTTTAGCCTTAGCTGGTAGAAGAGGGATGGACTGTGGCGCATTGGCTCATACGAGTGAACAAATGAAACGCGTTGTTAATTAAGGCCTGTGTTAATCACCTAAAACCATGTCTCCCTTCATCTCAAACCCTCCCTGTGGTGCATGTCACTATCACAAAAGTTAACACAAGCAGAAACATGAGGAGAAAGGTTCAAAGCAATGGGGATACAGCATACTTAGACATCCTTGTTAACGCCAGCCTCATTTAAATGCCCGTCAACTACTATTTCACATCTGTAGACTGATACTGTCAAATTGTCGTCAGAAGTAATTTTAAGTGCTCTTCAAGAAATTAAATATCCCAACTGCAACGTCTTTGTGACGCACAGCAGACTAGTAAAAGATGCTGTATAAATGCATGTTATTGTGATGATGGTGATGATGATTTAGATCTCTCTGAAAGCCTTCAGACCCCTGAACTGATATGTTGCATTTAAGAAATAGTTAATGTGTGTGTGTGTGTGTGTGTGTGTGTGGAGGGGTGTTTCACGGTACTGTAATGGTATGGCTGCAGGAAGTGCATATAGCACCAGAGACAAATAATCTGATGAGGAAATTATCAGTGAATTATAAGCATCAGGCTCTGATTCTTTGTGTTCCTTCTTTTTGTGCTCAAAATGCATAGTAAAAATTGAAACTCATTCTCAGCTCATCATTGGAAAATACAACACTAGAGTTTGTAATTCTCAACTGGAGCCTTGTTAGATTTGAACCAGTGCCGTTGGTACAGGCCGAGATCATTTAATTATTCCAGTGGGTTTGAGAGGGTTGGGCACTGCAACAGATAAATGAACTCGAGTCTGAGGTTGAACCTGAATGTGCAAGCAGACAGAGGCTCTTCCATAGCTGTAGGTCTGACATGTGCCAGGAGATGAGGTAAACAAATCAAAAAACAACAAACCCCAGAGGAGCTTTGAGCAAACCAGTGTCAGGTGGACACCCGGGGATTTTATTCACTAAATATCGGGTCTGTTGACTAAAGGTATTTCAAATGTGATTTGATACATTTTAGTCAGTTCTTTGAAAGACTTTTAATCTGAAAGGCCCTTCTCCTAGAAACACAGAAAGTGCCATGCCAAGGAGGAAGAAGACATTACAGCACATGTCAGTGTTCACCCCTTACTGTTTAATCATCCCATAAACACAAAGGAATCAATGCTGTGAGTTAATGGATTAGTGTTACATGAATAAGTTGATTTTTATGTAGTATTGACCATTTTGATGTTGTTGCATTTGATTTTATTGCAGTTTTTACCCCATGTATAATTGAAGAGCCTACAGTGAATGGTCAACCTTACTACACAACTCTGTTGTTTTTGGAAAGGAGTTTAGCTCAATGTTGAGCTAAAGTACAGTGCACTTTAGTGAGAAGAGCAGAAACTGCTTCATAGCCTACCTGCAGTTCAGTTGGAATTATGTCCGTCATCTTTGACAGTTTAGCTGTGCTTGGCAGAATCATAGCCAGTATTTTTTATGGATATTATTTCTATCACTTACACAGAAGACATCAGTTGACCCGGTGGTTCATCAGTGTGGCCTGGGACACATGCATTTATGTTTCAAATGCAATATGGAAAAATGTGTCTCGGAAATCTCTATGGCCTTGGATGGCCCCTAAATCCTCTGGGACTTTTACTTTGGCACCAGAGAAATCCAAATATCCCCTTGAGGGACTAATACGTGAATCCTTTCCTTCTTTCTTTGTTAAAACACACACCAGAAGACTGAGGGACTACTTTTCTCCTCAGGCCATAAGACTTCTCAATAAATAACATGTGCACAATTACAAGTGCAACCTTACCATCTCTACTATATCTGATTACCAGTGGAGCAATACCTTTGACTACTGATCATGTATGCACCATGATTACTTTTTACATTTGATTTATTAACTTTGATTCTTACCTTTTTATTTTTGCACCTTGTTCTGTCATAGCTATTGCTTTAGTGGAACCACAGTTAGTCTCTTCAAAGCTCCATCTATTCCATGTCCATCCCCTCCTATGTGGGGACTAATCATGACGTGTGAAGGAGGCCTCTCATTTTGTAATAGCTATATATGTGTGTGTGTGTGTGTGTGTGTGTGTGTGTGTGTGTGTGTGTGTGTGTGTGTGTATATGTGTGTGTGTGTGTATAAATGTATATATATACATTAATCCTCAAGTTGTTGTTGTGCAAGCTTATACTATGTGCACATTCAGGTGCCCATGTGTATGTGTATCTTTTTCTTCCTCCTCCTCCTTCTTA
>OMLC01056834.1:2685-16637 GCA_900302585.1 Regalecus glesne
CTTTAATTTGAATCCAACAGCTGTGCTACTGGAAAGACTTGGGTGGGAGACAGAAGTTATTTCCCCCTGTATCTGAAGAGAGCAGGTTGTAGAAAATGATGTGGATGGGTAGAACAGTGGACTGGATACAAGCCTCTGTTTTTCCCAGTATGTGTAAGATTTAAAGTAGTTCATGGCTTGGACAATGTGCCTATCGGCTGGCTAAGATAAAAGCACAGGGGACCTGGTGAGAGGTGGCTAAAGGCGAGCATGTTGGCTAATCTTCAGCACCATTTACCCCCACCACCCCACCCACAAATGCGTGCACATGCCACACACGCATAAGCACACACATTCCAGCCATGGTGATAGAGCCCGAGTGGCTGTGCTTTCGACCTGGTGCTCCCAGACTGACCAGTAGCCTGGTCTGCTCTGCCATGGTCATGTCCAGTCCCTGTGATTAGCTGCAGGTGTGAAGCATACCTTCCATGATGCCTTCCACGTTGTTTAGGAAAGGGAGGCCACATCAGTGTAGCCAACTAACCAACTCAGGTGAGTCATGAAATGTAGGTGGAAAGTGTTGTTTTTCTATTTTTTTCGTTAGTAAATGAGAAAGCTATGTTCCAGACAAGAGGTCAAACTATGGAGTAGATGTGTTTTTAATCCAAACAGTGGGGCAAAAATCCGACAGCTTTTTAAAAAGTTATTCTAATTGTACTATGTTTGTATTTTAAGGGTGGCATGCATTTCTCTGACAGTCATTCAAATTTCAGCAAATTCATTATTTGTCTCTTCATAGTGAGTGGTTTCAAATTAACACACCAAACAAATGATAAATATCATAATGAATAAATGACAACCAAGCCACAAATTAAACCATTTATCTGCAGAAAATCAAAAAAATACAGGCTGTTAATGTATCTTTGCTTCATCCTTCATCCACCTTTGAGGCATTTTTTAATCCCTAAGTGTGAACCCATGAGATATATTTTGGTTCATCCAAGTAAAGCAGTATCATTTTTGACCATGTCGTCATTTCTATTAGGACATTTTTTTGCCTGACTGGTTTTATAAATGTGATATATTTGCAATACAAGTCAAACTGAAGCCAGACAGTGAACACCCCTGGTCTTCCTTTTGCTTCCTAAGTTGATGTTGAATTATTTCATTTAGCGCACTGCATGCTAAGAAAATGAACAAAAGGCCAGTTAGATGAGCAGGAGGTGTTTCCATGCTTCCATTAATTCTGATTCAAGAACTTTAGCATTTATCAAGCACAACAAAATTGCATTAACTCAATAGCAGTAAAACTAAATTCACTTTGTGGCAGTTAAAGAGTTCAGAGAACCGTGGACAAGAATGTCCACATGTAATGTGAAATGACTGCTAGTAAACAGCACTGATAGAATCTTGGAGTGGATGTAACCTGAAATCAGAGTTGCAGGGATTCCTTCTGTGTTCTGAATTCAGAATCTGGGCACAGTAATCGGTTTTGGGGTGTTCATGTATTGTGTTGTAATTTTCATGAAATGTGTTTACTGTAGCCTTATTTTAGCTACTCCTACTGAAAATAACATTTCAAATCAACACATGTTCAAGCACACTGCAACGTAAGTACGCCATATGCCCCTGTGAGGGCTCAGTCACCCTTGTCTTGTAAACAGGAAGAATGACACAGGAGAGGGATCAGGCTGTTGATTTGATGTGGTTCTCAATTCAGCTTTCTGCCAGCACAAATGAGGGAGGGCAGAGACAATAGTAAAGAGGAGAAGAACGGGGACTGGAGGTGGGCAGGAGGTTGACTATAATGGAGTCAAGACCCTGAACAGGCTGTCATATGCCTCTCACTTACAGCCAAAGCACATCTCATGGTGTGGACAGCCAGCCTGTCACATACATGCATGCACATACAGAAACACAGGTCTCTCTTCTCTACTTTTTTCCCTTTGCATTCCTGCATATAGATACAAAAGACACACAAACACAAGAATCCCTCTTATCTTTCTTTTTTGGCCAGACGGCTGCAACTGTATGTTTACACCTTAGTGATAAATCTTCATTACGCAGTAGGGTGAAGGCCATGGGCCATCTCATCATGCCATGTCGATCTCATAAGGAATACTTGAGAGACAAAGAGAGAGAAAGTAAGTCCGGCAGACGAGGGCATAGATGGAGAGATTCAACGAGAGAAATAGTTTAAAAAAACATAGGAGGACAGTGACAATTGAATAGGTCAAAAAAAAGTAGGAGGATGGAGAAGGAGAAGAAAGTAAAAGGGAGAGAAACCAGAGACAGGGAAAATTGACTCAAAACAGGAATATGATGCACAAGATCATTGCTGGGGGGGGCGTCTGCCTGTTCAAGTGCAATGACATTTCATATTGTGTGGCTGTCGGTCAAAATTTGAAATCTACCACCATTTTTGTCAAGATAAGCAGATCTAATTACTTCTTCTAATACCACTGTTGACAATATCTATTTTATGCCAAAGCAAAGTAGTGGATAAATACAGAAGCTCCTCCTGTAAGGGAAGATGGGGGGCTTTGGGTGTGATGCGGCCTTGCTGAGTCATCGTAGCCAGGGTAACCTGGGAAAGTAGCCCACTCCCCTACCCCTGTTCCCAAGGCCTGAGCCCCCCAGAGTAATGGTTAATCGTGGGAAGTCTGGTGTTAGGGTAAGTGTGTCTGTGTGTGCAGACCATTCATGTTTGTTAGCCAGCTGTGGTGGGTTTTGCCATGCTGTGAGGTGACAGGGCCAGTCAGGCGGAGGGAGAGTGTGTTGTTGTAGCTGTGGTCGTGGGGAAAGCCCTGTACAAGCAGCTTTCAGTTCAGTTGGCTGGGAGAGGTGCCGGGGCAGCTCTCCCAGACTGGGAACCCTAAAAAAAAGGCCTTTGTTTAAACGGCTGCTGTGTTCCCCCTGCTGTGGCTTTGGGAATCTAGTTAGTTTGTCCGTCTTAGGCCACTGTTTTTTCTGTTACTGTCCTGTTCTGTTGCATTCCATCACCTCAAAAACCCCACACAGACACATTCCA
Source organism: Regalecus glesne (assembly GCA_900302585.1). Lineage (NCBI taxonomy): Eukaryota > Metazoa > Chordata > Actinopteri > Lampriformes > Regalecidae > Regalecus > Regalecus glesne. The sequence continues at coordinate 5,696 of OMLC01056834.1, forward strand.
CTTCCTGGATGGTGATGTCAATATTATAACCTTTGAACTGGGAAGTACTGAATGACTTTTATAAGCCTGGGGTAACCCCAGATCACAGTCCCTCATAACCGAAACTTGAGTTTGCCTCGGTAATGTTGCAAAAATACTGTTACAGGAAAACAGAAAAAGTCATCTATCATTGTTATTCAATCTCTTAGTCATAAAAGTTGTGATTTCTGTGTTACCCTGAACAAGAAACAAGAACTTATACAAACTTGGTTCTGCCTCTGTGTGATTGAAAAACACTCTGGGATTAAATTGGGATTTAGGCATATAATAAATATATATGACAACCTTTTTTTCAACTAATACAATTTCCATAAGACAAAGTTAAAAAGAACTGGCATGCACAATTGAGTGTGTTGCATTTGATATTAATTCTAATTCAGTTAGTGTTTGCCCAAATATGTATCTAGTAGCTACACCAGAATAAATCACACTATAGGGTACAGTTTCTTGCTTTCATATAGGCATAGCACAGTTGATTTCCTCTTAGATTCTTTGTATCCGTGTTACAAGAACTCCTTATCTCCTCATTCCGTGCCCATATAGACCTCATAAAGCTGCGTGAATCTGTATGTCTGGCTTTGCTGAATGTATTTCTCCAGATGAGTTTTTGGCTCCACAGGGTCTCCCTGTGGGTCTGTGATGGAATAATTAGCTGTAGTCTGTCAGTGTGTCAATCAGTCTTGCGGTTGATGTGACAGCAAGGCAGCAGAACCCAACATGGATGCCTTATTCCAATAGCTACATTACCCTCACAAAATGAAGCAGGTCTTCAGAAATATGAAGCCTCCATATCTATGAGATTTACTAGCACTTGGGTAAGCCCGTGCATACACAAATTTATACATAAATGCCAATATGGCCCCCCACATACACACACACACACACACACACACACACACACATGTATGCTCACAGAAAAAGCTAGCTGCACATGAAAAGTTCTATGTTATGACCAAGTTATGACCAAATTTACTGTCTTGGTACATTTAACATCTGCTAGTATTTTATTTAATGGGTACTTACTACTGCCCTCAGTGTGTGTGTGTTTTAGTTTTTTTTTAAAGTGTGTATTCATCCAGATGTATGCAGGGGCATACATACAATATCATATGAAATAGATATGAACTGCTGTATTGTCTCTATGTGTGGCCTTAGCAGCAACGCATTTTGCTTTTGGGGACTGTGGTGGATCAGTGGTAGCGAGTGTGCCTCCAAGTCAGACGTGGCTTCAATCCCACCACAGGTTATCAGGAAGAACATCCAGCCTTAATCCCCCCATGCTTGGCAAATGTGAGGATACGCCGTGAAGCTCTTTGGAGTTGTTGCTAGGCTAGGAGACCACCATATAAAGAGGATTCCATTTACCATTTCCTTATAGTTCTTAAACTTGATTCTAATGTCAAGTTGGTGATTTAAAACAACCCCATATAGAAACAAGGCTGCATAATTTACGTTCACTACTTTCTCATGAGACAATACAATTCCCAGGGAAACAGACTTTGACAGGCAAATCCTTGTGTTACAGAGATTATCTTGTCTCATTCTAGAAAAAAAATAACATCACCTGTGTTTGGATTAATCTGTTAAACTTAGAATTCTGAGTTTTGATCCAAGTGTTTTTGAATCAATAGATTTTAGCAATTTCTCTGATTCATGTGCATGATTCACCAAGTTTTGATTGAAAGCCATTGACAACAAAAAGAGTGTCACTATTGATCAGATATTTTACAGTAAATGAAAATGGACATCAGAGACTCCTCCTTCCCATATCTTAAAAGATAAAAACAATGCGCTGTCCTCCTGTCCTTTTCCATTTTTAATACAAGAAGAGCTCAGATAGCCTAACATGTCAGTCTGCTCTTGACGTGAATTATATTTCCACTGTTTGTCTTGTCTTACTCTTGGATTCATGGGCTAGACAACCCCATCCGTGAGACTGACTAAAATATTTTCTCTTTATATCTGCAGGCACAGAAATCGTGGATAGAAAGAGTGTTCAGCAAAAGAGAATGTGTTCATATCATAGTGAGCGTCAAAGACCCCCATAGGTAAGTAAGGTATTTCAAGTTGCTTATGTTGTTAATGTCACTATTGTCACGGTGTGCTGCCACGTACTGCTAATTGAATGACTCCAGGATGAAAGCATAGAAAGAAAGAACTTTAACAAAGTAGGATTCATTCATTCATTTTATGATGCAAATATTGCCTGGATTATGCCTTTAATTATCCCATCCATCCATTTTCAATTACTTTTCCGAAGCTGGATTGCGGGCAAACTAGAGCCCATCTCAGTTCTCACAGGCGAACAGCAAAAACCAAAACCTGAAAAGGTCGCCAATCCATCAGAGACCAGATAATTTAGGGGAACATTGTCTTGTTCAAGGACGATTTGACACGCTTCTCTGCAGGTACTGGGATCGAACTTGCAATCTTCCGATCCCCAGATGATCGTTCTACTCACTGAGCAATGCCACTTCATTTAATTTTCCATATAAGTAACATGTTTGCCTCTGTTTGCATTTGGTGTTCTATGTGAATGAGCAAAACATATGCTGTTTTTTGTTTTCCAGTTTAGCCTAGGGAGCGGCATAGCTCAGTGGGTAGAATGGTCGCCTGGCATCAGAAGGTTGTATGTTTGATCCAATGTCCTGCAAAAAGCGTATCAAGATGTCCTTGAGCAAGACACTGAACCTCTAACTGCTCCCCGGGTGCCAAATGGTGGCTGTTCACTGCTCCTACATGATAGGATGAAAAACTGCAGCACAATGACAATAAAAGCTACACCACATCAATTTGAAAGTTTTACAAGGGAACATCATGTAATAGGAAATTTCAAGTTTTTGCAGTCTCAGTTTAATAAAAGATATTAACTATATGCCTGAATTTTGAGAATAGAGGAAACCTTTCTATTCCCATTTCTTCTCTTTTCCTTCTTTTGCTCTGGCATATCACTTTTCCAGTGAGGCTGTGGAAATTTGTACTACTGCTGACATTGCTCAGGCTGACAGATTCAAAGGATTATGTTTAAATCCAGCAGTGTCATCTCTGACAGACACACATATTTCCAAATTTCCCCTTGCGGGACTGATAAGGAAATTATTATTATTATTATTATCATTATTATTATCATTATTATTATTATTATTATTATTATTATTATATTCACACATATCCACAAGTAAAAAAATACAAACTTGATTATGAAGGTGAATGTACACAAAAGCAAACATGAGCAGTCCCACAAATATATAATTCACAGACACACACATGCTTGCATTTTTTCACAGCCAAATAAAAAGCTTGTGTGAACTTGTATTCGCACATGAACTCACATTAACACAAGCAGGTAGGTGCATGCACTTACACGTGCACACACATGTAGAAAACCCACTGACCTAATTCAATTGTTTTTGTTTGTGAAAAGATGCAAGCATTGTGGGGAAAAAGGCAGGTGGAAGCTTAGAGCACGTTTAAGGGAAAGTGAAGGGTCTCCAGGATCAAGTTGTGTTGAATCACAAGGGAGATGTGTTCTTTACTTGAAAATCATGAAAACTTAACTGGGTATCAACATTTTTAGAGGTAAAACAAAACAAAAAAACCTATTTTATTTCAGATCATTGAATACTAGCACGGGAACACTGCAACCTATAGTCATATCACTCGGATGAACTCCTGTGGTTTGCAGAGAAGAGAAGGTTTATAGGAAAAGCAAGAGAGAGATGTAGTTAAAAAGGACAAAACCATTTAGGACTTTAGATCCTTTTCATCTGCTTTCTCCCCATCAGGAGGGTAAAAGACAGTCACACTGTCACTCGTGTCCTGTCTCTCGTCTTCTGTTGGACACTTCATTATCCTGCTGACACTCTTCTCTCCTCTGTTCTGCAGGGGCTCTGATCTCTCAGGTTTTAATTAGTATTATGTATATTTTCCTACTCCTCATGTCCAGGTGCTGCTGTGGTCGACCGATTGGTCAGCATGTGGGTCTGCCCCCAGGCATCTCATCCAGTCAAAATGACAAGAACGTGCGCTTGGCCAAGAATGACAGCCTGTCAGAGAAATGGTCAATCAGCAAACACACACAGCTCAGCCCCACTGATGCCTTTGGCACCATCGAGTTCCAGGGAGGGGGACACTCCAACAAAGCCATGGTGACTCCTCTAAAGAATCGAGAGGGTGCTGCATATTGTGCTGTGTATTGCTAGTGTCCAACAGACATTCCTGTGTTCCTAACTAAAACAATTTTATCTTCTTGACAGCAGCACAGCATGTTGGTGGTTTTGCGATCAGTGTACTCGCTTAAAAGGATGTGAGAAAATAAAGCATAGTTGCCAAATATATACCACAATTCATGACACCCTTGTAAATCATCTCATAATCCTACCTAAATTAAAAAAAAACATTTTTAGGCCCAGTCCCATATTGATAAAACAATATTGGAAAATATTGTTAGCTATCAATTTTGGGAAAGACTAAAAGACAGCACAGGATGTATCCCAGATTTTGATATCAGTACTCTCCAAGATGGCATTAAATTCCTGATCTCATACCAATTTGGATGGGGTTTTGATTTAGTGATCAATCTACCCAAGATCCACAATTCCTGTACATAAAAATGTATATATCCACATCTAGAGAATAATCACATCATCTGTGAAGTAAAGGATCATATCACTGGGTTACTGTGGTAACAGCAGAGTTGTATGGCTGTGACTTTGACCTGCTTTTAAATTATTCATTTAGACCTATGTCAGATTTGATCCCCAGAACTGCATTAGATGCATAAACAGATGCTCTGTGTGCATTTCACAGGTTTGTTTTACTCGAATGCCTACAGATGAAACATTTGGCACTGTAGGGCTAGATACATTGATCAACCAGAACCTTAAAACGACCTGCCCAATATTATGTAGGTCCCTTTCATGCCACCAAGAAAGCTTTGACACATTGAGTCATGGATTCCACAAGACCTCTGTAGGTGCTCGCTGGTATCTAGCACCAAGATCCCAGCAGCAGAGCATTAAATGCCTGCAAGTTGTGCTGTAGGGCCTCCATGGATCTGACTGGTTTTTCCAGTGCATCTCACCAATGTTCAATCAGATTGAGGTCTGGTAAATTTGGAGGCAGAGGAACCACAAGAATTAGTCAATTTTCTATAACTTTTTGTTTTGTCCCTCAAGCCATTTCTGACCAACATGTGCAATGTGTCAGAGTGGATTTACCCTGCTGAAAAAGGCCACTGCCATCAGAGAATACCATTGTCATGACGGGGTGTACTTGGTCTGCAACAATGTTTTGGTAAGGTATATGTCATTTTCAAAATTCAAAAATAAGTATATTGTCATTGTGCAAGCACAATGAAATTGCAATTCTGTCAGCCTCAAATGATGTATACATAGAAAAAAACAAGTGATAAATGTAAAATAGCAATGAAAAGTAAAGTCTAAACAATTAATACAAAATATAAACAATATAAATGACAAAATGCAATAAAATTAGAGGTTAAAAATTACAACCTATGAGGTGCAAAAACATCGGCAAAAAATGCATTAATGCACATGAATGCCAGGACCCAAGGTTTCCCAGCAGAACATTGGCCAGAACATTACTCTGCCTTTACCAGCTTGCCTTCCTCTCACAGTGGATCCTTGTGCCAGCACCTCCCCAGATAAACAATGTGCACACACCTGGCTGTCCACATGATGTAAAAGAAAACATGATTCACCAGAACAGGTGACCTTCTTACATTGCTCCGTGGTCCAGTTCTGATGCTCGTGTGCCCATTGTAGGCACTGTCAGTGATTGACAGCGGTCACCATGGGCACTGTGACCAGCCTGTGGCTGTGCCCAAACACAGCAGGGTGTGATGCACTGTGTTCTGACACCTGTCTATCATAGCCAGTATTAACCTTTTCAACGATTTGAGCTACAGTATCTGTTCTTTAAGTTGTAATGAGATGGTTATTAATTTCACCTGTCAGTGGTTTTAATATTTTGGCTGATCAGTGTATCTTGAATAAGTATGTGTGCAGATGTGTGTATTTTTACCTGAATGCATGTCCATGCACATGTTGCAGTTATCTCTTTACATTTCTATTAACACAGCACCTATTCTTCCAGTATGTGCGTGTGTCTTATGATACCAAACCTGACCTTCTGCTCCACCTGATGACAAAGGAGTGGCAGTTGGAGCTCCCCAAGCTGCTAATCTCAGTGCACGGGGGCCTACAGAACTTTGAACTACAACCAAAACTGAAACAAGTTTTTGGCAAGGGGCTCATCAAGGCTGCCATGACCACTGGAGCTTGGATCTTCACTGGAGGCGTCAACACAGGTGGGTGGAAGGGTGGAGTGAAGCTGAAGTAGGAAGTTTATTAGGGGCATGAAATTATTCTGAACATTGTCAAATAGTGTCTGGAATAGGTTTATATAGACTTATAAAACATCCGTGAAATGTTGAAGGTAATTTGATTCCCTCAAATTTAAACTTTTCGCACAATACTCAGTGTTAGATTTATTTTTAAAAGATTGTTTTAAATATATGCTATTATCAATGGTGGCATAGCTCAGTGGGTAGAGTGGTCGTCTGGCAAAACGGAAGGTTACAGGTTTGATCCCCGGTCCTGGAGAAAGTGTGTCGAGGTGTCCTTAAGCAAGACACTGAACCCCTAAATATTCCCCAAGCGCCATACAGTGGCAGCTCACGGCTCCTATACAATAGGATAGGTTGAATGCAGAAAATTTTTAATTTTCTCTTATTAGATTGATAAGAGAATTTAAAATAAGGAAAATGAAATAGCCCAGGAGATAGGGAGGTTGTCATGTAATTAAGAGATCGGTGTTTCAACACCCCATACCTACAGAAAGCGTGTTGAAGTGTCCCTAAACAAGACACTGAACCCCAAACTGCTCAAGCCCTGGGATGGAAGGGCAACCTTTCCAGGGTGTTTTTCCTTTAGCCCAATTGAGGTTGGGATTGCCTCCAGCATGACTACGTTACCCAACTTTGGATAAGTAGTTGTTGATGGATGGATGACACTTTCAGGAGCCAAATTATATTCTCTCTTTTGATCTAGATTATTATTCCTAGACCTGTATTATGCTTTCACTGGATGTTTGTGCTGATGTTGCAGATGAGCAGTGAAATAACACACATTAATTGTGCACATAAACAAGAGATCCAACAAAGTTTAAGAAGCAATGATATACCAGGACATAACAAAAGCAATTGCAGGGGCCGTTTCAAAATGTGTTCATACAATATGTGCAAGAAAAATAGAATAGTAGATTTAGTGATGGAATGGGTACAAGGAGGAAGAATAGGGAGGAATGGATAATGTGTTGAAAGATGGATTGGTAGGTGAATGTGGGGTGAAGGTGGAAAATAAATGAGTGTCAGGACTAGAAATGGGATGAGATGGCCTCCAGGCATGACTGCCGCTCCCCTGAGGAAAGTACACCGAGGCCTGGTATCTTTCTGAAAAATGTGCATGTGAGTGTGTGCATGTGCATATACATGTTTATATGTGTGCTCTCACATATATGTGAATGTGTTAAAAGGACCATCTGCTGTCTAGTTTGTTTGTGTGTGTGTGTGTGTGTGTGTGTGTGTGTGTGAGAGAGAGAGAGAGAGAGAGAGAGAGAGAGCACATGCTGAAGGGTCTGCATGCACATAGCCTTAAACACCCCATGTATGTTAATATTTGTTTACCTGCTAGAGCAAAGACTTATCACTTATCTTTGATAGATGTTCCCCTCTAATCTGCTTCTTTTGCCTTTCTCTTTCAATCATTCTTGCATACACATACACAGGAGTTATCCGCCATGTCGGTGATGCTTTGAAAGACCATGCCTCAAAGTCAAGAGGAAAGATCTGTACCATTGGCATTGCCCCATGGGGCATTGTAGAAAATCAAGAAGATTTGGTGGGCAAAGATGTAAGTCTCAGTGAGAGAGCTTGATATTGTGTACGAGTGTGTATGGCTGTGTTTGTTCGTATATGTGTGTATAACACCGAGAGAGCAGCTTAAAACGGAAACAAAGAGCCAGAAAAACAGTCATGTATTGTGTGGGAGTGAGTGTACTCTTTAGCTTGCTTGCATGTGTAAGTTTAGAAAATACTTCAGGCGATCCACAGTTGACTGAAGCCAGTAAATTGTTGTTGAAAGCTTATTAAAAGAGATGCTGAGTAAGTTGAATTGATCTGCAATAAATGCTTCCTGAAAATGAGTTGGACAGCTGGCAGGGCAACTGAGCACATGCTGATTCACCCAAATCCTCAGAATCAATGTTAATTTTTTTGTTAAATTTATCAGAATGTGCAAAGCGATGTCATACTTGACAAGTCAACCGGCCTGATTAATTAATGCTGGTTACTGGAATAAGATGATTAGATGGTGAAATTCTCCTTTCATGCTTCATGATGTGCAACATATCATCTCTGCTCTGCTGATAAGTATTGCATGCCTATGTATAATGACCAGAGCATTTCCCTTAGATTGTAATACGGTGCATCTTCCTGAGACCATATCTAAGCATTTGAAATAATTTTACTATCTCACACCGTCGATATTCACCACACAATAATTTGAATATTTTTAAAAAATGATTAACTGCAGTTTGTAGTTCCTGCTTATACTATTAATCAAAACACCCCGTTCTGTACCCTGGTTATGCTGGTCATACATGACCACTACATCACAACTCCAATGTTATTTTTCCTCATTTAGGTGGTGCGTCCATACCAGACAATGTCAAACCCTCTGAGCAAGTTGACGGTATTGAACAGTCTCCACTCCCACTTCATTCTAGCAGACAACGGCACCACGGGGAAGTATGGTGCGGAGGTCAAACTGCGACGCCAGTTGGAGAAACATATCTCCCTGCAGAAGATCAATACACGTGAGTTGAGCACGTGATCACAGTTAAAAGCCAGTGCGGGATTGACCCATTTACTTTGAACTGAACCAGCCATGCTAAAATCAGTTGTGTTACTTGAGAATTAGTACACATACACATTGGTGCACATGTTTTTTATAATGCAATACAATACAAAGTCACGTTTCATCAGCAAAAGCTCCATCGGGTAATTGGCTTTAACCCCTACACACAGCCAGACCAACATTATCTTTACCTATTCCCACTGAGCATGTGCAGTTAGATACTGCATGTTTGGCAGGCAGTTATTCAGCTCGATGGACCCATGAAAAGTGTCCCTCTCTTTTTGGCTTTCCTATTTTCAAAGTCTTTAGAAGCCACCTGACAGCTCGGATCATTGTTCCTTCAGATGAACCTGCCAGCTAATCCTTGTCTTCCTTTGCTGGGAAACTAGGGCCTGGAGGAAGCCATGTACCAAACCATTTAACAAATAAACACAGACAAAAAAGCATACACACAATGCGGATGTTCACACACACACACACACACACACACACGAACACACACACACACACACACACACTGTAACTAGAAGTAGGTCAGATTTTTTTCCTGCCTTTTTTAAATTGACAGTCGCAAGTACAACATAATATCAATGTTTTACTCCTGATGAGTGGGTTTTAACCCACACATCAGATGAGTTGTAAGCCTATCTGATCCTCAACGTTTTTCTAAAGTATATATACCTTTATATGAAAGGATGTAAATCTGTGCATCACGTGTGGGCACATACACATTTGAATGTTTGTACTGCCACAATGAGCTTAAGTCTTGTGACATTGCATTTTAACTATTTCTGTCCAGTTTATACCAGAGCCATAAAACCAAACAATTTGTAAGTATAGAGAATATAGCTAATGTACTTAAATCAAAGAAATGTCATTAATGAGACTTTGAGTAGTTTAAATGTTTTGTTATTGCTCCTTGTATCTTGATAGTAAAATGTTTTCTATGATAACACCCCAGGGGAATTGTTGCTAAGAGTAACACACCCTAACTCTCTTAAAAACTTTGTTTTCGTACTACAAATGCCTGCATTCCATGTGAAATGGGTATAGTTCTAAACGACCAGAAAGCTTGCAGATCAGAGCTTCTTCTAATGGTTGCATATTATGTTCAGCACTGGCAAGATAATCTAATCTATTTGACACAATTTCTTCCTAATCTTTTCTTTCCTATGTGGCTGACTTGATACATTTTCATAGCTCAGGTAGAGCAGGCCATCTATCAATCAAAAGGTTGCTAGTTTGATCCCCGGCTCCTTCAGAATGCATGTGGAAGTGTCCTTGAGCAAGACACTGAATGCCCTAACTGGTCCCAGGGTGCTGAGGCTGACCACCGTTCCCATACAATAGGATTGATTAAATGCAGAAAATCAATTTCATTGTAAGAATACAATGACCAAACAAAGTGATTTTCTTATCGATAACATAGCTTTTAAATATCCGGTGGGCCTTTGCGTTCCTGCTGGCACTGATGAAAAATAGCATATAGAGGAGCAGTTACAGAATGCTAATACATTGAATGGCTAACTTAGAAACAAAGTACAGATAACTAATATGGTCTTTCACTGAAAAAATATGAGAACACCAACAATTATGTTTTACAAAATGGTCCTAAAGGTGAGCACTCCAAAGAGCAACATCTTTAACCTTTTACTGCAAAATCTACAAAATAACTCAGAGTATAGATTCTGGACATTGAATAAGAACATTCCATTTGTGTTCTGTGAACACCTACCTATTCTTCCTCTATCCTTGTAAGGACTTGAATACACTCTCCTATTGGCTGTTGGACTACATTACTGAGACTCATGATGGGCAATTTTGAAGGTTACAAGTCTAGCGTGGCGAATCTGCATGTATATGTGGATGGGCCTACATGTTGTGTGTGTGTGTGTGTGTGTGTGTGTGTGTGTGTGTGTGTGTGTGTGTGTGTGTGTGTGTGTGTGTGTGTGTGTGCGTGTGTG
>OMLC01056844.1:0-14242 GCA_900302585.1 Regalecus glesne
ATCATGGCTTTGTGTAAAGGGTGTCACTTCTAAAATTTAGGAATTGGGTGTCGGAAGTTTGTGTCTGGGTGAGTGTGGGCGGGTGTGGTATGTGTGCATATACATTTTATCTGCACATCTCAACAGACAGAGCAGCAAATTGAGACAACACTGTTTCCATGGTGACGGACGGATTCATGTTATTGTAGAAGCAGCTCTGTTGGTGACTGCTCGGCAGACGAGAGATGATTTAGGCCATCTTAGCAACAGAGTCCTGGTGGGTTTTGCGGACATTTATAGGGTTCTTCTCCATGTCGAGGCCTTAACGGTGACGAATAGCTTATGTCTCAGGTCACTGTGAGTGGATAATGGATGATTGTCTTGACATAATGACTGACACTTCAGATAATTTGCATCTGACATTACTGGAAATTGCGAATGTAAAGGGGCGAACGAGAAAGGGAGTTTACTTTGTGTGTTATATGCAATGTATTCTTCAGTGTATTTTAAGTGTACCATATAAAGTCCAAAGGGGCGACATGGCTCAGTGTGTAGAGCGGTCACCTGGTGATCGGAAGGTTGCAGGTTCGATCCCTGCTCCTGCAGAGAAGCGTGTTGAGGTGTCTTTGAGCAAGACACTGTTCCCCTAACTACTCTGCCCTGTGATGGATTGGTGAACTATACAGGGTGTACCCCGCCTTTCACCCAATGAGAACGGAGATAGGCTCCAGTTCCCCCGTGACCCGATTTCGTATAAGTGGTCAACAATGGATGGATGGATCCATTAAATTGATTAGAGTGAAACCAATTTCATGCTATACCAGAATCACCTTACCAATTCTCCAACATTTCAAGTAAGATGGATGAATGGATAATAATAATAATAATAATAATGATTCCCTTATCAGTCCATCCATCCATCGTCGACCACTTGTAGGGTCAAGAGGTCAGGCTGTCTCAGTACTCATTGAGCAACAAGCAGGGCAACACCCTGGACCGGTTGCCTTTCCATCTCACGGCTGGAGTAGAAAGAAACATCTAGTTTGTAATAACACATAACTAACACCGTTGGATTTCTATCTATACCCTCAATACATTCAAAGGGACAACATAAGTTTGAACATCTATTTATTGGGATGTTGACAGCTGGGTACAGGACACATCTTGATGACACAACATTTACATCCATGTACAGTTAATGATGCATGGAACCGGATCATCGTTTCACATTTTTATCGGGTAGGAAGGGAGCAGAGCAGGACAGGGAGGAAAACAGATAAGTGCTACGAACGAGTCTGATGACCAGCAGACGGTGCCCTTGTTTTCCTTCGCTGTCGGGGTGGTGGGCTGTAAACCGACCAGTGGAGGCACGTTTCATTTAGGAATACAAGCATATTAACAAATATGATCAGCATTCTTATCACTTTGAGTTTCAGTCGTATCTTTTTATCTGTCCCTGGCATATGGTTTTGTTCTCATTTCATGTGACTGTCCAGTCAATAGCATGAGACGTCTTTGCCCACATGTTATGACTCACATCTTTTCTCAACCTATTCTTCTCCTAAATTGTGATAGACCAGATGGACCAATCAACCAACCATCAGGCGGTTAGCCAGTCAGAAAATCAGCTCGTCAGAAATGGATCAGGAGGAGTGTTGTCCATCCCAGACCTCTTCCTCGTTTGGTCAGAACGGCAGTATCACAGGAAGAGGGAATGCTGGAGATTCCAACAACGTGCAAACATCTAAAGTGTTGAAGACCTGGAGGGTCATGTGAGGTAGGTTGGTGCATAGCTGAGACAAAAACAAAACGTATAAAACCAAAAGGTGATTTAGAACCCAAACTCCGCTTGACCAATATTTACTTTCAGTTCGCTTCCCAGTCACGTCTCCGTTTTGGTTTTATTCTACCATGATCCAGTCTGCATGTGTGCTTTCTTTTCTAATGCAACACTGGATCACATGAAGACTCCTCTCAGTTCTCTCTACGAGCCGTGTCAGGCAGTGTGCATCGACTCAGCATGGTGGGTGTCCGATGGATGAGCCCCAAACATCTCCTGGGAGGCGTAGGTGATGTAGAGGAAGCCGTCAGGGTCTCTGTACTGAGAGTAGACCTCCCCCATGCTGGAGGACATGCAGGACATGCTCTTCTCCGAGACCAGGAGGAACAGAGCCTGGGTGGACTCCAGGTTGATCTTGTTCCTGAGAGAGAGAGGTGGAGAAAAACGACCGTTTGAGGAGAACGGCTCATTCTACATACATGCGACAAAGTGTGTTCTTTGCGGTTAACCCATCCTATTGTAGAGGAGCAGTGAACAGCTGCAGCACCTGTGGACCGGCTACAGGTCTTTTTCCTACTGCCTTGCTCAGGGGCACAGGTATTAACCCTAACATGCATGTCTTTCTGATTGAGGGAGGAAACCGGAGTACCTGGAGGAAGCCCACGCAGACACGGGGGGAACATGCAAACTCCACATAGAAAGGACCTGGGATGGGATTTGAAACCAGGAGCTTCTTGCTGTGAGGTAACAGTGCTGACCACTAAACACTACCCTTTTTTTAAAGGGTAAGAAGTAATTCTACACTCCAGTTCTCAATGGGATGATGTTTCTAGACCAACGCTTTAGGCCTAAGCCTTCATCTACGTCTGGTACAGAAAGCCTTAACACACCAGCTAAATTCTGCAACATGGCCAGTGACCTGACATAATACAGTACATCACCATCATATGATATGAAGAGAGGGTCTCGTGGTGGAACCCACCGCAGTACATTAACAACTCCCCCAAGTTTCATCTAAGTCCATGTCCACCCTCACAACATGGGGACTAGTAATAATAGTAATAATAATGATGATTCCCTTATCAGTCCCGCAAGGGGAAATTTGGATTTCTCTGCATTGTAACCCATCCTATTGTATAGGAGCAGAGAGCTGCCAACATATGGTGCTCGGGGAGCAGTTAGGGGTTCAGTGTCTTGCTCAAGGACACCTCGACATGCTGTATGCAGGACCGGGGATCGAACCTGCAACTTCTGATTCAGACAACTGCTCTACCCACTGAGCTATGGCGCCCTATGTCACCCCCCTAGTGACACTTAAAACAGACCTTGTGTATATTAAATAAAAATATATTATTTAATATCACATGACGATGATATAATGATGACTAAAAATAATCTAACTCTGCCAGGTAACAGCATCAAAAGGCTCAATGTGACTAATTACGAGCAAGTTTAGAGTCCGCCAGCTGACTTTCATGCCGTAGCTGCTGAATTGAATTGAACCTGATGGCTCCCAGGGAGCCCTTTCATTTAAGATGAAAGGGCCAATCATTTCTAAATGTATAGAATACTTCACTCTAGATTCAGTACCAGCTTCATAAACATGGCCACTGAAAGGTTGCATCTTCAACCACATCAGGACATATCATGGATGTATTATCACAGCGGTGTGGACGTTTTTGGCCAAGCACCTCCTAAATCAGTGCTAGGTCGGCAGAGGATGAGACCAGGCAGACTCAGGGTATTACCATTTGAAGGGCTGACCAAAACACAGACGCATAAATAGACATGCAGATGTTTACCTGAGGAGACAGAGGAATTGGCCCAGGGTCAGCTCGAAGGGAACCAGGAACTTGGTCTTGTCTAGTAGCGGGAGGGTTTTCTCACGGATGTAGCGCTCAACAATTACCTAGAGTCAAGAAGGCATCTGTAAATACTGCAGGTATAGATACACACATCCTATGGCAGAATGTGGATAATCAAATAGAGGGGCGGGATGGAAGAGCAACTCACAGGCAGCTTGTTGGGGAACTTGGACCGAATGCTGCACACTTCATCTTTCCTGGTCGCTAGAAAGAGAGAGGTGCGAAAGGACAATGTTTTTTTTAAAAATAAATTCTTCTAAATGTGTAGAGTGTAGGGCTGTGTAACAACCAACCACAAGCTGGGACATGTAGAAATAAAAACTCTTGACCTAAAATGGGAAGAAGCGTCAATCCGGGATGACCTACCAAGGCACTTCCTTTGCTTGAAAGGCATCATCTCCATCGATTTTTCATAGGGGGCCATGATGGCTGCCTGCAGTGGTGTTGGTGGAGGGTTGGCAAAGACCTGCGGGAGATGGAGTTGGTCCGGCTGGTGGTACTGGAGGTGGTCTGGCCCGGGCTGACGCAGCTGTCCCCTCAGGTGGAAGTTGGCAAACTCCGAATCACAACCGTGTCCGCCCGTCTTTTATAGGGTCCCTGGGATGGGAGGGGTCGAAATGTAACCGCAGCAAACAAAGACACACTCCCTGACCTGGTGACCAGCGTGTGCCTGTAGACATGTGTGTGTGTGTGTGTGTGTGTGTGGGGGGGGGGTTCTTGCCCCCATCATTGGCTCAAATCAACTTCACACATACTGGTTAACTGACAGAGCACATTCACATGGACCTGAGACCTAATTACTACTGATACACACACACACACACACACACACACACACTCTGTAGTGAGGAGACACCCAGCAGCAGAATGGGATTTTAATGTGAGTATTGGATAACCATGTTATGGAGATGCTGTCTGCCAATACTGCTTCTGGCAGTAGAGGCCAATGCCCCCATGTTCTCCCAGTGCTGAGATGTTACATAATCTTTGAAGCAAAATTACATAGCAGGTTAGTTTTTCCTGATGTAAAGCCGCCACCCCCCACCCATTACCTTTGAGCCCTAATATCCACTGGCTTCTACCTCCAACCCCAATGTCCTCTTGTAGCCTGTGATACTCGTTTTGGCTGATAATAGTGATCATGAATGGCATCATTTGGCAGCATTGGCTATGAATGTAAGGCCCTCTGAGTCTGTGACTGTCCATCCATCCATCATACACTGCTTATCCAACGTTGGATCATGGAGTCATGCTGGAGCCTATCCCAGTGCTCATTGGATGAATGGCAGGGAAGCACCCCGGACAGGTCACCAGTCCATCTCAGGACATGAGCAGTTTGGGGTTCAGTATCCTCCTTAAGGACACGCCAACATGCTTTCTGGTGGGGTTGGGGATTGAAGCACCAAACTTCCAATTAATAGATGAGCACCCTACTTCCCGAGCTATGCCGCCCTATTGCTGTTATGAATAATGATATTAACAGATCGACTGGTCGGTACTTTATTGATCCCTGAAGGGACATTCAGATATTACAGCAGCTCATGCCACAAACAAAATGAGTGACCATAGAATGAGAAGTGTGACGCATACAGTAAGAACCGTCCAGTATGGTTTAATGTCCTCCAGCCTCGCCCCGATCAGGCCAGCCGGAGGAGGGGTTGTGTTCTTATCCTATTCTTATTGCGGCATGCAGAGAAGAGATCCCATGGCGCTCCTCAGTGCAACGTAGTCATCACAACCTGTTGCTAGAGGGTTTGTTGTTGTTGCTCTGCTCTGCTCTGCCACAGTGTCGTGTAGGGGATGGGAGGGATTGTCCATGATGACCAGGATTTGGGTCCTCATCCTCCTATTGGCCACCTCCCCCATAGTGTCCAGGGTGACACAGAGGACACAGTTTTCCTGATATGCTTGTTCAGCCTCTTGATGTCGCTCTCCTTGAAGCTGTCCCTCCACCACCTCGTACAGCAGACTCTGGCCCCTCTTGTACAGGACGTCCGTGCTACCAGTCCATTCTAGTTTATTGTCACTCCCAGGTGAGAGCTATTGACCACCTCCACATCCTCTCCCTAGATGGAAACAGGAGACAGGGGGACCCCAGTCATCCTAAAACCCACCACCATCTCCTTTGTCTTGTGGATGCTGAGTAGCAGGGGGTTCTGCTCACACCACTCAACAAAACCGTCCACCAGTCCTCTGTAAGTGGTTTCCACTGACACATCCCATAATAGCAGGATCAAGGACTCCTGCACATGTCAAGCATGTGTCTTGTGCTAAATCCAAGTTATAGAAGTTGACGAGGAAGGGAGCTCAACTGTCCCTTAGAGGGCGCCAGTGCTGCTCCCTTCCCACATGACACACACACACACACACACACACCCACAGACACACACACACACACACACACACGTCTGCAACAGCACAAATCATGGCCTATTGGGAAGCTTGTTCACAATACTTGTAACTATGGGGAGGCTCCACCTGTACCCCATAGGGAGCCCTGCCATGGTATTATTATTACTACTGTTATTAGTATTAGCATTAGTACTCGTGGCAGCAGTAGTAGTAATAGTAGGAGTATCCATGTTGGCAAATATAACAACAAATATAGAAAATAACAAAACACATCATATATAAATATGAAATATTTATATATGATGAAGATAACCCCTGCTAATATCATGGTTAAGGATTAATTTTCCCCCAGTTTGTGGCAGTAAAACATGGATCACTGTATGAAACCGTCATCATCAATTATACCTGTAAGTCACATAGAAGCTACTTCCACCCACTATCTGCTCCTGATTTAGACAGACGAAGCGTTAACCGTACAACGTGGTGTCTAGACAATAGAGGATATTATCACGTTACTGTGGATCTGCGTGTGTGGATGTCAGATTTTAAACACTTATGAAAAATGTTTTTCATTACCGTTGCTGTGATTTACCTCTGACGATGATGTTTTATACTATTAAGAAGAAGCTTTATTTATTTGTCGTTGTTAATACAATAGGAGCAGTGAGCAGCTGCACCATCTAGGGACAAAATCCAGTTCTTATTTTCACTGCCTTGCTCAGGGACGCAGGTAGGAGTATTAACCCTAACATGCATTTCTTTTTGACGTGACTGAATATATTTAAATGTGATTTATCATCAATAAGGCATGTTACATGGTTCCTATGTATCTGTTGCAATCTAAGGTGGGTTTAGGGCGATTTATGTTCAGTTTCTGGCCTTTATGTCCTATATGACGTATTTTTTTGAAAAGTAGCTTCTTCATATTTAAGTAAATATGAGCCTAGTATAAAAATGGAAACTTTAACGGTGCATCCAAACTATATGTGATAGGAAGGTGGTGAAATTGACAGCAGGAGGTTTATAAAGCTTTAGTAAATTAAAGAGATTATTGGGGTGCTGAATAACACTGCCCCCTGTTGGGTGGATTGTGTCATTACGCTGCACCTGTTATCCCTCTTATATACCGGAATGCTGCGTTCACATTTTTGTTTAATCCGTTTTCTAAAGCAGTGCTCAGAAGCTGGACCCTTCTCTGTTGCAGAGGCCTTGTCAGTATATTAGTGCAGTATAGAGTGTATGTTGTATAAAAGTATAACAGCACAAGTAGCCTATATTAGTATAACAGATCGATATGATTATCCATCTGTCCATCCATCATTAACCAATTATCCGAAATCCGGTCGTTGAGTCAGTCATGCTGGAGGCTATCCCAGCTCTCTGGGGGATAGGTTACACCTGTCTCTCGTATCTCATATGTTTCTAAACTGTGTCTAATTTTTGATTCTCTGTTGGTGCAGCGTACTTTATGTCGTTCGTATCTCTAATCAATTTTGATGCAGAGGGACTTCCGCCGCATTTCAGGCACCATGTAATTGAAGTTTTGTTACCATTAGTACTATTGTTGATCACATGATAGGTTACATCCGGCATCACGGGAAACAAGGGCCGGAAGTGTTGAAAAGACGCAACGATTAACGTTAAATGGGGACAGTGAGCGGACATGAAAACTCATCACCGCCTCCTAGTGGCCAAATCCGAAACGGTTGTAGTTCTGAAGACTCGACTTAGCTGTTACGCACACAAGCTTGTCTCTCATGTCAGGGTCATTGTTTAGCCATAATGTTCCGTTGATTTCTACTCATTTGTTTGCTCTTTTTCTTCTTTATCTGTGTGTGTGTTTGTGTTTTAGTGGATATGAGTCTCTCCAAAGTGTCTGTTCAAGGTCTCCACAGCAGGACCATGAATATGGACTCTGGCCGTGTGGTTGAGCGGAGGCCTCCAGGGTATTGTGAGCATTGAATGGGTTTCCCCATCATGTCGAACAGTTCTGAAACGTTCTGATAATGGTATTGGCACTAGTACAGCCAGAGACCAGATGATCTCCATGCAAGCATCGAGAAGGAGTCTAACCAGAGCAACTATTTACCACAAAGAGCTTCAACAAAGTTAATGAGACGGAGTACAAGTGTTTTATTGCCAGACGACCAAGGCCGGCAGAGTTTGCTCTCTGCATACAGGTATAGGAGTCGGGGGAGGGGTCAGTCAGTGACTTGATCAAGGATACCTCCACATGCTTTCTGCAGGAAGCGAACCATCAACCTCCGATTAACAGAAAATCAAAGCTAATGAGAACCGGCCACTTCGAATAATCGTGTCAATTGCGTCACTTTACAACCCCGGTTGGTCTGGGCAGAAGATGAGGGGTCGTGTCCCATCGTGCGTCGTGTTGAAATGGGAGCACTGGACGGACGGACGCGCTGACTGGTGAAGTTCGACTGCTTTGGGATTTTCCACGCGTCCGTTCGAAAAACTTCACCAGCCAATCCAGTTGGCCTCTAGACGCAGTCGCTCCTCCTTCCTGCCCACTTTTCCCACAGCCCACATGCATTGTCTCATGCAGACCCTCCATTAGAAGACCACCCCTGCCTGCATGCTGCAGCCGTACACGACTGGTGGAGGAGCCCCCCGCACCGAGACACAGCCTCCAATAAAGCCCCGCATGTCTCCGTGCAGCCGAGACCAGATGTTCCGGAGACCTGGTCTGTCGGCTTGCTTAGCCTAGTCTTGCAAGTGCATCGGTGATCCCTGTCGGCGGGGCCGCCCGGGGGACGTGGTCGGCGGCGTGTCTGCTCGGAGATGAGGCTCTGCTCTCCGCCTTAGTTCACGTTTCAGAAGCGGCTCTGCAGCAATGCTGCATTCGTCGACCGGCGGAACGTGTGGCGCACTGACGGCTGCTGCCGGACCCTAGTCCCCATCACCCCTCCATCCTCTCATCCACCCAACCCGTGTGTGAGAACCGAGCCGCGGTCAGCGCTCCGATCCCGGTCGTGCAGGATGGCCGGACGCCGCGGCTGCGTGAACTCGCTGTGGTCTGGATCCGAGCGGGTCCGCATCGGGGAACGACTCAAGGCGACCCTGGCGGGAGTTCTGGAGCTAGAGCAGCTCAGGTGTAAGCACATGGAGATGGTGGACACCGCTCTGGAAGCGGAGGGAAGACCTGCAGACACCGGGACCGTCCACCAGCTGGAGGATGGGGCCGTAAGGCACCAAGAGGAGAGCGCCGCCGCGGACGCCGAGCCCGGTTCTGCAAAATCCCGCCGGCAACAGGTCAGTCAGTACGTCTGTTGTGCATGACGAGAGGATGAAAAATGGATGCGAGCAGAGCGGCGATCTGCCAACGAGCTCATTATGTTTTCACGTCCTGGTGGCTGAGCGCTGGGTGACGGAGATGGTGGCGGACAGAGATCATCCAGCCATGCAGTCTGATTATTACACACGCCATAGTGTCTGACCGTCAGCTGGAAGTAATGTCATTCAGGTCGGGGTCACACCACCGGCCACTGTCTGGCCGCCTGGTGTGCACTGACTCAAGGTTATAAAAGAGGTCGTTTTGTGGGCGTTAAAACCCATTTCTGGAACCGAGCCACCAGAACCGCACGCTGGTTCATTTTGGCCTCGGGCTGCTTAGTTTGTCATTTGCAAAGGTCACTTGCCACCCAGCCGGCTGGTGACCATTTGTGAGGCTTTGGCACCTTCACAGATGATTGTCCTCTGTGGGGCTGCAGGCTGATGCTGGGTGGCTGTCGGTGGAGTGTCTGGCCATGGCTGAAGCTTTAGGGAGGAGGTGATCCAGAGTGACAGCTAGCGTGAGTTGGCCAGAGTTGCACCGTCCCCTCTCACATCTCAGCGCCTCCAGTCTGGACACCAGGCAGCGGCGCGGGACGGTGATGAGAGACACGTGTCACACTCCTGTATGTCTGGTGACTTCAGACAGAAGGTCTGGTTCACCATCATGTGACCTGTGACCCCATCCCCTGTCTTTGGACCAGTGCCAGTTTTCTCCCGCCGTGATCTGAACTTGTATAATGAGGAAGGCTTTGCCAGGGAAAGCATGTGAGGTTGCTCTCATCACACGGGGTCAGGACCCGCATAGCACGACCATCTGTACATTCAGGGCGTCTATTCATCAGACACACAAATATGCAGATGATCGTGCGGTTTGTCTCTGTTTCTTAATCATGCACACGCATGCAGATGCAGGTTCTGAAGAGACCTCGCATCCTTGCATGGGGGCGGCATTGCCCAGGAGATAGGGCGGACATCCGGTAACCAGAAGATTGATGGTTCCATCCCGGGTTCCTGCAAAAAAACACACGTTGAAGTGTCTCTGAGCAAGAGGCCGAATCTGTAACTACTCGAGACAACAGGTGAAAATCAGCCTGGCGACTAAATCTGGCATGTTTTCATTCTCATGCATCGTCCCTATAATGGAGATTAGTGGGGGGGGCACAGTAGCTCAGTGGTAGAGCACTCGCTTTGGGAACCGACGAGCCAGATGTTGCAAGTTTGACCCCACCGTTGGGTATCAGGAAGGGCATCCGGCCTTAGTCCCCCAACCACCATCTAAGTCCACGTCCACCCTCACAACGTGGGGACTGGTGGCGTCGGGTAAAGACCTCTCTCCTCATAAGACATAAAGCAGACTCGAGCCGTAAGTCACCTTGTCTGAATGAAACGCATTTGAATTGAAGTCGTGGCGATAACGTGCCGCCCACATCTCTCCCAACACCACCCACCTCAGCCACATCCCCCATGTCGCTGCCCCTGTTGTGCTAGGACGGCCAATGGCGAAGAAGAAGAAGAGCAGCATTAGTCATCTTCATCTCCGAAGGGAGAAGCGAGGGGAGCGGAGTAGCTTTGGTTGGCTGCTCTCCATCCAGGCCAGCATCCACCGACGCATGTATTTGCATAAACGGAAAGAAAAGATTTTTCGCTGTTGCCAGTGTGACCATACCGACTTCAGCAAACGGAGCCCTTTTTCTGATTTCGAGTAGCTCGGACAGCATCCCTCTGCATACGCAGGCATTTAGCAAAATGGTGGAAAGTAGAACTCAGAATAAATCTCTGCTCACAGATGTGGTCCTGGTTGGTTAGAGTCTGCAGGTGAATCACGCAGGGTAGAGCAAAGGCCACGACTCCTCTCCGTTGTCGACTGAATGATGCAGCTCTTAGCTGTTAGCACCGTTAGCTTGTGTCTCTGTGTGAGGTTGAATTTGAGGGGAAGTTACCACCCGAGACTCGCACCCTAGTGGGTAGCCTGGCAGAGCAAACCCATAAAGCTGAGTCCCGACTGCATTGGCCTGGGTTTGAATCTGTGTGTGTGTGTGTGTGTGTGTGTGTGTGGCAGCACGGTGGTGCGGCAGTCAGCAAGAAGGTCGTGGGTTTGAATCCCATCCCAGGTCCTTCCTGTGTGGAGTTAACATGTTCTCCCCGGGTCTGGTTGGGTTTTCCTCCGGGTGCTCTGGTTTCCTCCCACCATCAGAAAGACAGACAGGTTGGGGTTAGTACTCCTGCCTGTGCCTCTGAGCAAGGCAGTAGGAGAAACGGCAGCAGTTGGTCCCCAGGCGAGCAGCTGCTCCCTCCTCCTATACAATAGAATGGGTTGAATGCTGAGAACTTGTCTAATTGTTTGTACGTGCAACGACAAAACGAATAAAGCTTCCTCTGAATTGTACACCAGTAGCCGTTCTACCAGCACATCCATGTGAAAGCCAACGAGTCTCTTTAGTGTGAGCACGTAGAGGCTCATTTACACCTGCGTTGTCTGTGCCCACCTCTGGAGAGAACTACGCCGTACTTGATTTATTCCCCCGCGACCGCGAACGCCATGTAGAGCCGAGACCACGCAGCTTTTCTTTCCAGTCTGACTCTTCCACCAGGTTTGGTCCCTTACTGGTTGATAGTTCATGGACCTGGGAAATCAGCTGCTGTAGTGTTTGTGTCAGAGGGAAAACCTGCTTAGAGTGTGTGTGTGTGTGTGTGTGTGTGTGTGTGTGTGTGTGTGTGTGTGTGTGTGTGTGTGTCCGGGGCATGGTCCATCTCAAATTAAGTTTAGGATTCAAAAGCATCCTCTTGCACAATAGTCGACTACACTGATTTCTGGTGCGATGCAGCCTCTGGATCTGTGGCTCCGAGGTTACTCCTAAGTCAGGCTGTCATGTTTACACTGAGATCCGATGAGATCCACGACACCGACCCGAGGGGACGCCGTTTCCAATCGCAAAGCGATGTCCTGTATCTAAAGATTCTGATACCACCTTAATAATGCATGACTGATACAGGCTGTGTGTGTAGGGTATTGAAGCTCACCCGACCCACCGCTCTCTACCTCGCGATGATCATCCAAGCTGAGGAACATGATATCTGCTGCACGTTCTCCCCCTTTAATAATGGAATGCACTCGATAGGCTCTGCTTGTGTGAATCTGAGTTTTCGGTGTGTTCCACCAGACCTGTGCGTTTTGAGCACAGGGCATTGCCGTCTCTCTGCCCCTGCCACATCAAGGCCGTATCGTATTACAGAGCCTGAGCAGACCCCCACCTGCCTGTCTGTCTGCCTCCGTGATTTGATCACGCACCAGTCTCTCTGTAACATTATACGCCGTGATGGGCGTCGGATTATGCTGTTGAGGGATGATGTGCATGTGTCTGCGTTTGTGCCCCACTCTCCTGTCATAATGCCTCTAAGTGCTGATAATAATATGAAAATTCTCCAAAGAACGGGGAAAAAAAATAAAAATCCAACATTTGCAGGTCCCCTCTTCTCCATAGGGCTCTGTAGGTTAGAATACATGTTGAGATCTAGCATATGCTGTGATTGGTTTGGGTTCAGGTTACGTGCAGGGGGTCTACAGAGTGAATCGGGACCCTCTGAGGTGTGGCACCACACGTGTATGTCTCGGCGTGGATTCGCACACTGAGGCGACACAACATGCGGGCGGAAGAGACCACACGGTGAGGCAGAGCATGGCGTGCGTCCAGGCTTGGGATGGGTTAAATATTTCCTGAGGCCTGTGGGCTGCTGTGGTTCTGTGTGGGAGGAGATGACGGAGAGTCTAGGATGCTGTGTCTAGCATGAGGACATCATGTGGTAGTCGGGGGTGATATTTGTCAAACAGGGCTTTGGAGATCCTAAAAGATGCCCCTCTCTCACCCGGCAACCAGACCCCTAGCCTGCCACCCCCACCCACTCCACTCACTGACTCATTCTCCTTTCTTTCTTTGTCAGGAGCTCTTTATCTCTCCTTCTCTCACTTTCGTCAGCCGTTCACCACCGCTCGCTTTAGACCCAGAAGCTGTTGAGAAACAAGAGATGCACCGGTTGTCTTGTGCTAATTGTCCTTCTCTCTGGGTTCTAGCCGTTGACGGATGCACTGGGGAGTGGGTTTGATGTGCTGGAGGGTTCCAGCAGTGTGAAAATAGACGTTTGTGATTGTTTATCTATGACTCGAAGATCTGTCTGTCTGTCTATCTGTCTGTCTGTCTGTCTATCTACCTAAGGATTCCCTTATCAGTCCCGCAAGGGGAAATTTGGATTTCTCTGCAGTTTTGACCCAACCTATATTGTATAGGAGCAGTGAGCTACCAACATATGGCGCTCGGGGAGCAGTTAGGGGTCAAATGCCTTGCTCAAGGACACCTCGACATGCCGTATGCAGGACCGGGGATCGCACCTGCAACCTTCCGATTGCCAGACGACCGCTCTAACCACTGAGCTATGCCGCCCCTAAATTATAAACTCCTTCGAGCCAGATTTGAACCAGCAACCTAAGGATTTCCACTGCTTTGCCACTACAGTCCTCCGCTCTACCAACTGAGCTATCGAAGGGACCACTTTGTTTCATCGCTCAACAGAACAGAATCACGAAACCTCTTTGGCTTATGTAAATAAGCTAAAGAGGAACTTTTGGGGTCTATGGATCAGTGGTAAATCTGGAGGAAGAAGAATGAAGCATATGCTGAAAAGAACACCCTGCCTACAGTGAAGCATGGTGGGGGCTCAGTGATGCTCTGGGGCTGCTTTGCTTCCAAGAAGAATAATTTGAGCTTCAAGGTTAATTTCAGTGCTAATATCATGAGTTTCGCCTCTTCCCAGAACATTTGTATCTTTTCACAGAAACACAACCTCTTGACTCCTCGCAAATAATGCAATCATTGGGAAAATGGCATTTATAGATGTTCAATTTAACTGGGGTGATATGTCTGCATTACTCGGTTATATTGAAACAGTTTTAGGCAAGTATTGGCAGGTTGTTTTTGGGATG
>OMLC01056848.1:0-20099 GCA_900302585.1 Regalecus glesne
CATACAGACAGAGAAAGAGAGAGACAGCGAAAAAGGCAGAGATAGTGGGTATGACTCGACTTAATGCTGACACAGAGCAAGAATAGGTGAACAGATGTGTACAATTCGAATGTGTGAATTTAAAACACACACACACACACACACACACACACACACGGCGTGGGCTTGCCTGGCGTCCTCGGCAGACTCAGCTATCAGGTGGTAGGTTCTCTCCGACATCACAATGTCGATGCCATTCTCTTTACCGGTGTTGTCCACAATCTCTCTGCAAAACACAATTAGACCAAATTGGAGCTATTTTTGACCTTTTTAAGGGACTGTCGTGGAGCTTAAACACAAGTAACCAACCCACTGGTGAATCAGTGTAAAATGCAGCTTGACTGCTATAGTTTGAAGTGGTCTGGGGTGACCAGTCTGTGGGCGTTGGTAAGACAACTCTGAGGGCTCTGTCAGACTGCTGCTGCTGTATTCTGGTCCCATTCAGAGACACCACAAAAAAGGTGAATCGGTTCAACAGACATCTTCAGATATCTTCAGTCTGAAGATGTCTGAAGATGTCTGAAGATGTCTGAAGATGTCTGAAGATGTCTGAAGATGTCTGAAGATGTCACCTGTTTGACCGATGAAACGTTTCTGAATACACTTCTGGTCCGCTTGAACTGATTCACCGTTTTTGTGATTTCCCTTACCTGGATTACTGAGCATGCCTCAAGGCATTCAGACACCAGACACTCCAGATGAACACAGTTTGACTGAAACCGCTGACTGTGTGGTTATGGCAAAGTATGTATGGTGAACCTGTGAGTCCTCCCTGGCCAACATCACCCAATACAATTCTGATTCTCTAATTCCCTCCTTTCCTTCTCTCCTTACTTGGCGCTGTGGATTTCAAGCATCCCCTTCATCTTCTCCTCTCCATCGTTCTCGAAGTACATCAGCTTGCTCTGCCGCAGGACAAACCAGCGTCGCTTCCAGTTTCGTCGTGACAGCGTGGATGAGCCTCCACCTTTCTTGTGGAGCCAGCCCTGCTTCAGCGCTTCCTGCTTGGCTCGGAACCACAGGAAGGTCTCGTCCTTCAGAACACACCAGCGCTGCTTCCACGTGTTCATCAAACCACCTGGAAGAGAGGAGAGTCAGAGAGACGGGTGAGACGGGAGGGGAGACACATCCACTAAGTTCATGATGGACGGTAGGAGAATGGAGGCTTTAGACAGAGACAGAGACAGAGAAGTGTGTCATGAGAAGTTGCTGAGTCATACAGGGTAAGTTCATGAGATGGCTTAGACCATACAATGAGACAGAGAGAGAGAGAGTTAGAAGCACTTGTCCAGAACCAATCTCGCTGTTCAGTTCTGGAAACTGAGATAAATGTACTGAGCAGGATCCAGCACTCTGACCTCGAGAGCCTTTCGTCAATAGGACTTTATGAAAATGCCTGTTCTGACCTGATGACTGCAGAATCTATGAGATGAAGAGAAAAGCTCCAGAGATGAGTGTACAGATCTACGGTAGGTTCCTGAACAGAACCTAGGATGAAACAAGTGTCTCGTGTCTCAAGAATTAGTGTCTTACTGCCGAATTTTGATTTCCCTGCAGATGGAAATGGATTCAAGAGAAAAATAGTACTGTGAAACTGTCTGACCTTAGAAAACAGGTTATCATCAACTCCTTATCCAAAGTCAGGTCATGGGGAACTGCAGCCTATCTCAGTACTCATTGGGGAAACGGCAAAGGAAAAACCCTGCCAATCATCTTAACCTATATGTTCCATGCACGTTTATTATGGAAAGGTCTGCCTGTTTTCTATCTCCCCCCCAATCTTTAATAAGTTAAATGATCCCATATTCTTTTATTTTCTCATTTCGGTTGTGTTTTATATGAGCTCTGTGTTGAAAATCCACCAAGTTGAGGTCCTTTTTGTAAGGATCACTTCTTTTCTTTCTGTTGCATTTTTGCCTTTATTGGATAGAGGATGGTGAGGTAGAAGACAAACAAGGGGAGAGAGAGAGAGAGAGATGGGTACGACATGCAACAAAGGTCATTAGCTGGAATCAAACCAGGAATGTTGTGCTCATGTGGTGTGCATTGCAACCGTTAAGCTACCAGGACGCTGCCGAGTTGAACTCCTTGCATGTGCAAACTGAGTTTGGTCAGTAGACCTGATTGTGAGTCTGAAGGCGTTTGGATAACAGACGTGCTAACATCAGAGGCTGCCGTG
This sequence comes from Regalecus glesne, assembly GCA_900302585.1. Lineage (NCBI taxonomy): Eukaryota > Metazoa > Chordata > Actinopteri > Lampriformes > Regalecidae > Regalecus > Regalecus glesne. The sequence goes on from OMLC01056848.1 coordinate 2,219, forward strand.
CCCTTGCAGTTCTGAAAGGATAAAGAAAGCAACACAGAACTAAAACACCTCTGCCTTGCTGTGTTTGGCGTTTCACCTGTTTAGGCTCGGCTAGTGGGCTGGCGTACATGAGACTGTGGAAAAAGATCCATCTGGGTGTATTGGATTTTGATGGGTGAGACGTACCTTTGATGTACAGGAAGCTGTGGAAGTAGGGCAGCGTAACACAGCTGTAGACCGAGTCCCGGCGGTATGAAAGCTCGTCATCTGTGTCCAGCCTGTCAAAGTCGTCCTCGCTGTCCTCAAACTGAGGGCAAGAATGAATGATGGGAGACATGAGGTGGCCTGGAACTTCAGATAGTGGATTGAATATTTGTGATTGAGGCATTTTGATTTTCTGTTGAGGTGGCATTATAAGTGAGACAAACGTCGAAGATGCTTTGCGACAAGCAGAAACTACAGGAGGTACTAAAGATGTTACAACTTCCTGCTCCTGATGATGGTTCTTGGTAAAGAAATACTAGTTCTGATATGTTTTACTGATTATCTGGGGCTCCACACAACACAGCTCAGAGAAAGGAAATTTCTACTTCAAGCGGATGACAGGAATATTGGTGTTGAGGCTGCTAAGAAACAACCCTTATTAACTTCTTTCAGGCAAGTACATTGCAAAAGATCCTTCATTTGTTTGTAAAACCCTAAATGTGTTAAAACCCATCCAACTTATTGTGACCATTTTTCTGCTGCTAATGCTCAAGATATCCATCCATCCATCCATCCATCCATCCATCCATCCATCCATCCATCCATCCATCCATCCATCCATCCATTGTCAACCGCTTATCCAAAATCAGGTGTATCTTTGAACTGGAGCTTATCTCTGTGCTCCCTGGTCAAGGGTGAGGCCACACCATGTATAGGTTGCCGTAGGGCCACAGTGTCTTGCTCAAGGACACTTCGATACGCTGGGCTGGTGCTGGGCTCGAACATGCAATTTTTCCGATTGCCAGATGACCACTCTACCCACTGATCCATGCTGCCCCTCAAGATATGTCCTTTAATAATCATGATAATAGTAAATAGAGGTCAATCTTTATGTGTCACCATCAGTGCCCACATTGTGGGGTGGACACAGACTTAGGTAGAGCTTTGGGGATTAAGGCCAGTGCCCTTCCTGATGGCCCACAGTGGGATCAAACCTTCAACACCTGGCTTGTCATTTATCGACACACGCGCTCAACCACTGAGTTACCATGATAACAATAATATCAATCATATTGACAGATTTAAAGTAAAACTAAAATTTGCCATGCATTACCAAAGTCTACTCTGATTGGACAGGTAGAGAATTAAAGAGATATTATGTGATTAACTACATCATGTCACTGGACACCATTACACATTTTGGATTGATTTCATTTATGAAATAATGTTTCATTCTTAATGGAGATATTTAAAGATACCCACCGATGACTGGGCGCCCTCAGAGCTGAAGCGGTATGCTCCCGAGCTATTGTAGGTTCCCATGGACAGATGGTAGTCAGGTGACCACTGACCACTGCATAGGTTGGACAGTGCAACACTACCACTTGACACAATGGCGCCCTCGTCGTAGTCGTCCTGGTCGTAGTCCGAGTCCTCGTCCGGGGGAATGAGCTCTACTAGTTCCTCTGACTGGGTCTCTGAAGAGGCCTGGGGGTGGCAGTAGGCAGAGTCCCCACTGGAGGAGGTGCTATGGCAAACTGGTGGCCCTGGTGGAAGGGTCAGAGTAGTGGGCGGGATCACACCGTCATTGGCATAGGGGTCCTCCTCAGATGAGTCATCGCTGGTCCGGATGCCACTGGTGCGCTGGCCATCTGAGTGACCATGCTCGCTTGGGTTGGGCGAGTCCTCTGCCCCAAATCCTTCATCCACTTCCTCCTCCTCATCTCCTCCACCCCGCCTCCGCTCAACCTCTTTCCCTTCATCCTCCCCGTCAGCTCCCAGTGAGCTCTCAATGTTACGTACACACTCATCGATCTCATCGAAATTGAGTGAGTCAAGGAAGTGCTGTGCCGCTTTACAAGCCTCCTCCTCCAGCCGCCGGAGCTCCTGGTCACGGAGGAGCTGGAGACGGTGGAGTGAGGCCTCAGTCAGGGAGAGCTCCTGCTGCTCCTTCTGCCTTTGCAGGGCCTGAATCTCCCGCTCCAGACGGAGGATCTCCTCCACTTGAGATGCCTCCTGAGGGCGAATGGCCTCATCTTCCTCCTCCCTGGCCTGGACGGACTGCAGTTCCTGCAGGAGCTGTTGAGATGTTGAGGCAGTTGGCTGGACCAAAGGGGAGATGCCTTCACCCTCAATGGACTCCTCCATCTTCCTGGCTTCCTCCTCAGCCTGAGAACATCCAAAATAATGAGCTAAAACCATTCGTAGCTGTGTGTGAAATGGTTTGAGGACCCTAGAAGTCTAACCTCCATCTCATGAGAATAGCACCGTGCCCCTTGATGTATTACATCAATCCATTACAACGGACACAGTTCTTGCGGTGTGCTAAGGAAGTTCATGTCTATGTGTTTGTGTGCACAAGCATGTGCATGTCTTGAGCACAGGCAGTTCTGAATAAGACCTTCAGTCAGGTGAGGGAAATGTAAATCAAAAACATTTCTTTAATGTGTGGATGAAAAGTAACTTGTTCTGACCTGTTGAGCGAGTCGTTCAGCCTCCAGTCTCTGTTTCTCCCTGTAGAAACACACATGGCCACATGAATGAGATGACGGACAGAAAGGCATCAACTGGCTGGAACGCTAGCACACAATCATTTACAATGAACCGGAAATGGAATGCAAAAAATATTACGATTGTTTCAAACCTGCTCTCTACTGGAAATCCTTTATTGGTCATTCTTATCTGAGTCTAAATATAAATGAGACGAAACATATTTTTTTCCCAAAACCAGGGTAAAACCTCCAAATGCTGATATTGTTATTCCAGGTGAAAGTATCCACTGATTTTACTGGATCCAAACGTTAATTTAAAAGAAATATGTTAAGAAATAGTTAGAATCATAAAACACAACTTAGATAGAAACAGTCTCATTCTGGACACGGCCGAGATACATAAGCATGCTATGGTCCGTTCCCACATGTCTTATTATATTACAGGCTGGGGACAGACTGGGGAAACAGCCATAAAACCTCTCCAATCTGCATAGGAACAAACTCTAAACTCTGCACAAACAGCCAATACATTTCCATCACTATAGGGTGCTGGAGAAAGAGGACATGATGAGCTGCGACTATTTTAAATGGCAAATGGACTCATTTTTTATAGCATCTTTCTAGTCTATTGACCACATGAAGCCCTTGACAACTCTTTATAACATATGTCTTTAAATTACGATAAGACATTAAAGCTGGAGGCTTTAATGTCTAATGTGGGGCTGTGGTAGCTCAGTGGGTCGAGTGTGCTTTTTGATGTGTAAGGAGAGGCATCCCGCATTAACCCCATGCTCCAGCTAAGATCATGAAGCAGAGATTTATGGTGCTAGCTGAGAAGTTAGCATACTCACTTCAATAAGTGATGAGCCAGAAGCAGCGGGTCCAAATCCAATGAGGGGCACCTAGAAGGGCATCCAGCCTTAAATCCCAAGCTCCATCTAAGTGGTGTCCATCCCCACAATGTGGGGACTGATGGTGACATGTAGAATGGGCCCTCTCTCATTAAAGCCATAGACCCTTTCCTGATGCCCCACCATTGGATTGCATCCATAATGCCATTCCCAACCCTAACCCTCTACTAGCCATGTTGTAGTCATACTCATTTATAGTTTAATCTGATCCGGTGTAAATAAATCAGGAAAAGGAAGCTGCACCTCTCCATCTCCTCCTCTCTCCTCCTGCGATGCTCCTCTTCCTCCTCTCTCCTCCTTTGATCGAGCAGCCGGCGGAAGGCCTGGCGGGCCAACTGGCCTCGGAGGCGTTTCTGGAAGGTGAGCGCTGCCCAGCGCAGGAGCAGGAACCTCCTCCTCCAGTAGAAAGCCCGGTAATTCTTCTGAATCACCACAATGCACAGCAGCACTTTCCTGTACTGCTTCCTATGGATCAGCGAAGACACAGTGAAAGCCTTTTGTTAAAACGCAGCAACAAACCTAAGTACACAACTTACAGCTGAGTGGATGTCACACCAGATGTCACACCAGAACACACACTGGGACAGTGTGTGTTCTGGTGGTGCGACTGAGACGGAGGGAATTTGCCTATTCATGCGTTTTGTTATGGTAGCAGACTGTTTAGTCAAGTGCCTGAGTGTGGTCATTTATATGTCATGTGTTGGGAATCGTGTGCTGGGAGTATATTGTGTGTCGTGTGTCTGTACTTGATGCCACATTGGTAGTGTATCATGTGTGGGTAAGGTCAAGTGAATCGTTTGATTCGTGTAGGAGGTGAGTGTTAGCAGTGCGTTCTATGTTAGCAATGTGTAGCATTGCGTATCATGTGTTGGCTGTCACAGTACAGGTGAGACAGGTCATGTGGACACAGCGTTCCATAGACACATGTCTCCTCTCTCCTCCAGGAGAGTCTTCAGTCTGAGCTGGCTGCAGCAGCCCCCCCCCTCATAGACAACACAGTTGTTACACCACCCAAACCAGCCATGGTTCACATGAGAGTCCCACACTGACTGGACATCCAGTGGTCATGAGGACTATTCACAGAGGACTGGGGAATAGTTGTCATCACAACATTGTCCCATGGAGACAGATGTAGTCTTAGACCCCCAGCCCCTGGTTCAGGGATGGTGGTTCCCTCTTCACATAGGTGGTCTCTTTGACTCCCTGTTCACACCAGTGTTAAAGAAAGTCTCCTATGTAAGTAATTGTGCAATATTTGAAAGTGGGGCTCTGGAAGCATAAAAAAGCCCCATACCCCCATAGCTCAATACAAAACATTACCAAATGAAAGAAAACAGAAGAGTTTTTTTAAAGTCATCTTTCTCAAGTCAAGTCTCAAGTCAGGAATAATGACCCCAAGTCAGGCCATCTTTTATCACTGTTAGTCAAGTAAGTCTCTAGTCCTCATATCTGCGACAGGAATCTGACTGGAGCCAAGTGATGTGACTCAGCTCAGCCACATCTTGTGTCGTGCATTGTTTTATTGTGTGTTAGTCAGCAGTGTAGTGGTAGGACTGTACCTGGCTATGAAGCCCATGACACGAGCCTGAATGATCACAGCTGCTTTCAGAACCTCCACCTCCCTCTGCTTCTCCAGACGTTGTTCCAAAGACTCCCTGAGAAACACCTGGAGGAGAGACAAGGACACATGTAAGCCTTCACAGGCCAGTTCCTCTGGGGTTCACTGGGTCTTAGTTTCTATCACGTGGACTTTTCGTCGTATTAAACTTGAACTGTAGTACATAAAAGTTGGCAAATAAAACTTCCTCTTCTCAAATGAAGGCAGAGGAGAGGGAGGGGCTCACCTTGGTCTTGCCCAGTTGCCATTCTGTGCTGCTACTGTCGTTGAGGCGGAGTAACTGGAGGCAGCATCCCCTGGTGTCCTCCGACAACAAGGCATCTCTCATTAGCAACTTGTACCTGGGATATGAGGAGACGATTCAGTTGAGGGCTAAGATCCAGGCAAGTGAGGATCAAGGAATAGAACGTGCCCAATAGAAAACTCCAGAGGAAGACTGCCTTCTTCTTCTTTTGGCTAGCTCCCTGCCTCCCAGATGCTCTTACTCACACAACCACTGACCCACACATAACCCTTGTGTGCAGATGAACTGATTTACCTTGTTTGTGATTAAATAAGTAAATAAATAGATTCCCTTATCAGTCCCACAGGGGAATGTTAGAATTCTCTGCATTTTGACCCATCCTATTATATGTGAGCAGTGAGCTGCCACCAGGTGGTGCTCAGGGAGCAGTTAGGGGTTCAGTGCTTTGCTCAAGGACACCTCAACATGCTTTCTGCAGGACTGGGGATCAAACCTGCAACCTTCTGATTGCCAGACGGCCGCTCTACCCACTGAGCTATGCTGGCCCCAAAAACGACAAAGCAGATGTTTCTGTGTGTGTGTCTACTGCTGCTGCTGGCCAGTTGGTTTCTATTACTGAAGGTGGACATTTTAGGTTTCAGGTAGACAATAGAACATGTTTCTGACAGACACGGGCTACACATGTTACTCCTGGTACACCCTGCCTTGTTCTCTGAGAGGGTTTCCCAAGTGACTCACTAATCAATGCTTCTGTCCACCGAGGAATATATCCAACAGACTGGATCAGTTGTAGTCCATCATAGGATTTGCTCTAAGGGCGACAACCACTGGAGAAAAGTGGCCTTATATCTGAAGTATGATGCATCATTTTGAACTGTGTCGCCATCTCCACAAGGTCTGGCTCCTACTGACCTGGCACAAAACTCCTGGAAGGATCTGCGAACTGGGAATCCGGTTTGGCGGATCTTGACCGTCTCCAACATGCCTGAGTACCTGAGCTGATTCAAAACCACCATCTGGTCAAACTGATCTGGCATCTGGAAACAGAAAAAGACAATGGGCAGTTAGAGAATACAACAAACCTGTGGTGGTGGATATTAAGTGTTGCATAGAAAGCGGTAAAACCGGAACGATGAGTCAGGAAATAAAGACAACAATCTTGGATGCTCGAGGAAGAATGTTCCATGAGAAGCAACACAGAGTTGTTCATTCTTGATTTTGATTTACTGAATATCACTTTATTGGTTTTCCAATGCATGGCAGTTTGTTGAACAACATGATTTAGATATTGCCAACAATAATGACGGGTGTTCTAATAATGATGCTATAATTTACACTGGGAGTGATGAAGAAGGACCAGATCAGGAACCAGTATATCAGAGGAACAGCTCAGGGTGGAGGGTGTGGAGACAAAGCCAGAGAGACCAGACTGAGATGGTCTGGACATGTGTGGAGGAGAGATGCTGGTATACTGGGAGAAGGATGCTGGTATACTGGGAGAAGGATGCTGAATATGGAACTGCCAGGCAAGAGGAGAAGAGGAAGACCAAAGAGGAGGTTTATGATGTGGTGAGGGAGGACATGCAGGTGGCTGGTGTTAATTACATTAGATTCCCTAATCAGTCCCACATGGAGGAATTTGGAGTTCTCTGCATTTTAACCCATTCTATTGTATAGGAGCAGTGAGCTGCCAACATATGGTGCTCAGGGAGCAGTTAGGGGTTCAGTATCTTCCTCAAGGTCACCTCGATATGCTTTCTGGAGGACCGAGGATCGAACTTGTAACCTTCCGATTGCCAGACGACCGCTCTACCCACTGAGCTATGCCGACCAGACAGAGGAAGATGCAGATGACAGGAAGAGATGGAGATAATAATAAGAGCAATAACAATAATCATAATAATAAATTGTCAACCGTTTATCCAAAGACGGGTCGCAGGGGAAGTGGAGCCTATCTCAGTTCTCATTGGACAAAAGGCGGGGATACACCCTTGAAGGGTCGCCAGTCGATCCCAGGGCAGAGCAATTAGGGGAGCAGTCTCTTGCTCAAGGACACTTTGATATGCTTCTCTGCAGGTGTGGGACTCGAGCCTGCTACTTCCCGGTTGCCAGACGACTACTCTACCCACTGAGCCATGCTACTCTCTAATTAAATGATAATAATAACAATAAAGATAATAAAGATAATGATGATGATGATGATAATAATAGTAATAATAATAACACTGGGGCGGCATTGGTACCATGAGAGGGCGCAGCACCAATGATGGCCTCAAATGATCCAGCATGTTCTTGTCAGTCCACATACTGATTTGGCACAACGTTACATTGGATGGCCTGGAGAGCAAAGGTCACAGTGCAGTTACATGTTGTGTGACGTAACTACGAAGAAACATGTCGTCACACACACACACACACCCATGACACCACATACCTCTCACTCCTATTCTGCAGTGACCTTCGCACCCAGGCCAGTCACAAACTTGTACATATGACTGCATTAGCTAGCATTGAACAGAACAAGTGATTCGCTGAGCTGATGAGACCTCATCATGACTTCGAGAGCTCCATTAAGAGAGAGCTGTTCTCCTGGGGTATCCTCTCCCTCCCTGTCACCCCGGTGGGCGGAGGTGGCTTCAAATAAGAGGCTGCTTTCACAGCCCTCCTAACACAGCCTTTATTCAGATACTATCTCCCCTCGTTGGCCTTTGATGGGCCACGCAGGCTGCTGGGATGAAATGAGGCCAACTCACAAATGCACCCAGTTTGACAGAGTGAATGAATGGTGTCCTTTAAAGAGCCGCCAGCCACACAGAACACTCATTAGCATAAGGCCATTAGCATAATGGGACGGAGGGAGAGTCACAAAGCCCAGTGGTGTAAGACAGCTACCCCCCAGTCACTTGTTCATATAGACAGTGTTTAGTGAAATGTCACGCTCTGTCCAAGTGCTGCCCCTGTCATATTCCTTCCCCTCTGTCTGAGGACAAACCCCCGACTCTTCAATCTCCTCTCCTTCTGTAGACACGTCAGCAGAGAGGGACGCAAAGCCTCACAAAGTAGACCACTGCAGTGCCCCTGCAAAATCATGATACTCATGGAGGCTGTTGTCAACCACGCCCTCTGAATTCAAGATGGCACATGAAAAACACAAGATTTACGTGTTGCTATGTGAGGGCAACAAAGCTTAGGAGGTAGGGTGGTTGTCTAGTAACCAGAGACTGGCAGTTTGACCCCTGGCCCCTGCAGAAAGCATGTCAAAGAGTCCCTAAGTGCTCCACACCTGTTGCAGGTGCTTCCTTGTCTGTTGCCCCATGAGTGCTGGGATAGGCTCCAGCATAGCTCCACAGCCGGACTTTGCATAAGTGGATGAGCAGTAGGCTCATGTGTAACTGTGTCTGAGAGACATGTTTTCCTGTCTGCTGAGCTAAAGGGAAAAAGGGCCCTCTATATAGGACCTGTCCTATTGTATGTGAGCAGTGAGTAGATGAGGCACCCGGGGAGCAATCAGGGGTTCAGCGTCTCGCTCAAGGATCCCTCAATACGCTTTCTGAAGGAGCCGGGTATTGAACCACCATTGTTCCGATTACCAGATGATCGGTTCTACCTCCTGAGCCATGCCTATTACCTATTACGCCCTGTGAATCTTTTCACATTTATTTTCCAACTTGGCTTGAAATTCATGTAAGTTCCAGAATTTATGTCTTGACGCATGCTCAATAATCCATACCTGGATTATTGAGCATGTTATATTGGCATGTTATTTTTCAGTTTCTGAAATAAAGTTCTGATCCAGTTGAACTGGTTCACCTCTTTTTGTGATTCCAGAATTTATGTTTAATGCCACAGTTATTACCAACAGCACAAGATCAGCATCCATGTTAGCCCGAGAGGTCAGACAGAAACAGTCCACGCCTGAAGGAACAAAAGCTTTGGTCAAGACAACACACAGACTGACAACAGCCTAAAGACCACTTCTTAAACCTCATCCTCACCTGGATTATTGAGCATGCATCAAGACACTCATCCTCACCCATTTGTGAAGAGCCAGCGGAGGCCAACTGGAGAACAGCTGAGAATGAGGCTGACACGAAAGGATGAGCGGACAGGGGGAACTCCTCCTGATGACCACACAGCACCTCATTAACAGCTCACTCATCATACAAAGGCACAGCAGTGAATATGAAGGTGGTGTCAGCTCATTCTGTGCAAGTTGTCACATTTACCACCACTGCCAAGACGACAAGTGATGAACATCTAGAAGTCACAATCACTGTCCAAGGATCCCCAGGGGAGCGTCCCCATGCTGGGTCTGCGTCTGAGGGTATGGACGCTGTGTGCGAGGTGTAGGTTTTCAGGGACCCAGATGAGCGCGTTTGTAGATCCCTTTTCAGTTTTCCTCACACAGCTCATCCAGAGCGTACCCCTGAAGGCTACAGCTGGGCTTGTGAGGCTCAGACTCCCTATGTTGCCGCACCACATCTCACAAGAGGGGCACGCGTAAAGCATCCGAGTTACTGTGAAGACCTCCACCGACAAAAGGTCACATCAGGTCATCTACCATGTGACGGGTGTCCAGCTTCCAGCTCCTGCTGCAGAACTGGTGTCCCCATGCCGGCATGACGTGACAGACACCTTGGTTCCATTTTAAACATGAGCGGCCCAACCGGCCGGTCGGTTGTGTACGACACACACTAGCTCATACACACACCCCCACACACACAACACCAGGTCAACAGGCGTTTAAGGAAACCAGGACTACAGCATTTGATGAGAGCATCAAAAGAGCCAAAATAACCCAGAACCTTACACGATGAACAAAACAAAGAAGTTCTGGTTCTGTCACCTGAAGGCATCCCATCTCCTCCACTATAGCCACACAGCAGCTGCTCCTACCAAAGTCCTCCTCACTCTCTACAGCCCTGCTCCTGGGGTAAAGGCTCAGCATGCTGCCGGCACGCTCGCCTTCAAACAAAGCATCAGTTCTTGCCATGTACCATAATATCGAAGCCGCTCACCCCACGCTCCTCAGCCGCTCAGCTCCGTGCCCAGGCTGCTTACCACATGCCCCTCAGACGCTCAGCTTCTAGACCGGACCGTAAGATGCCGGCAGAGTCAGCGAAAGACTTTCTCTGCTGTTAAAGTGGCACACTGAAGAGAAGACTTACACACACACACACAGACACTGGAACCACAGACGCTAACAAAGGCTATCGAACCCAAACTCCACTCCCCTTTGTGTGTGTGGGAGGGGGGTTACCATGGTGACGACTCTCCTGCTGAGGCTCATTTGTGCAGTCCACTTGTTGGGCTCGGCAGAGTGTGAGTGTGAATACACAAAGCCAGGGCACTCTAAGCATGGGGGAGTCGGGCAACCAGAGAGAAAATCTGTTGACTTTCAAAGGCTTGCTTTGGGGTTCAGTTGCTCCTGACAACCAGGACACAACGGCATAAACTGGCATCTGTCGATTCTGACCTGCCTCGACTAAAAACAGCTCCTGATTCACAAAAGACTTGACCAGAGTGGTCCATTTTCACATGTCACCATCAGTCCCCATGTTGTGGGTTGGACACAGACTTAGATAGAGATGGAGGGGATTAAGGCCGGATGCCCGTCCTGACACCCCGTGGTGGGTCTGAACCAGCGACACCTGGCTCGTCAGTTTCCGAAGCACGTGCTCTACTACTGAGATACCATGGCCCATTGCCCATACTCTGATAGACCAGCTTCACATGAAACATAGTGTCAGTCATAGGAATCAAACTGAGAGATGTGCGTGGGTGGACCTCCTGCACACTCATCCCCCATTGAGTCAAAGTCCTCAACCAGGCCAATGTGGCAATTTTAACACAGACTGTCCATCCATCCATTGTCAGCTGCTTAACTAAAGTCGGGTCATGGGGCCATGCTAGAGCACAGCCTTGTGATTGAGACGTTAGATTCGTTACCATATCTGATCACTGGACGTGTGTCTTTCACCTGGAGCTTGGTCTCCTCCGTGTAATAAAACACATCCATCTTCAGGATGTGCAGCTGAGTCAACTCTGCACAGTGTGTTATTGTTCCAGATCCATCGCTGCATCAACAAGTCAAGATACAGTCTGTGAGGCGGTTCACAGAGGGCTGAACCGTAGGCATAAAATCCAAACGCTCTTGGCATCCAGTCAGCCACTCCTCCATCTAAATGCACTCATCCATCCATTGTCCACTGCTTATCTGAAGTGGGGCTGTGGAGGGAGCAGTTCTAGCAAGGGACCACAGAAAAAGGTTCAAACTGACCTGAAGACCAACCCACAAAAACCTTCCTGGACTTCACCCCACAAGCTAGGCCACCTTTGTTTTGCAGCGCTGAGGAGACAACCCAACTAATACCTGCCGTTTACTCAGCTGGAGCGTTTCAGGACAGCGTGACTCCATACAGGGTTGGCTGAAACTCAAGCGAGCATGCTGGAGAACATTCCAGTGCAAATACGGACATCGGGTGTAAAGATCCAACCCCTGGCGACGGTTTTCTACAAACACAAGTCAAGTGAACTGGCTCTATGGATGACTTTGATACAACAGTGCTGCAGGTCCTGGACTGCATGGCTTCACATGGTCTGTAGCAAAGTCACTGACTGCTGTAGATGCCCGAGGGGTCAGAGGTCAGGTTGACAGCACTGTGTGTGTGTGGAAACATTAATCTGTTGATTGAACCCATACATGACCACAAAGAGCGACATGTCCCAGGACACAGGGCCAGCCGTACACACAGCGACACTCCACACTGGCACCTGTCATATTTCTTTTGGGCAGATGATATAGTAGGCCCCCCACCCAAGACTTGGTTAAGGATTAGGTGACGTTTACCTCCAGTTCCTTCTCCTACTGCCCTGCTCAGGGGCATGGCCAGGAGCACTAACCCTAGCATGCATAGATTTTAGATGGTGGGAGGGAACCAGAGCACCTGGAAGCAACGCTCACAGACATGGGGAGAAAAACAACTGGCTGTAGGTGTGCACGGTAACAAATGAGTAATACTTCTTCTGCTTCATGCAGAGTCCACACAGGAAGTATTCACACTCGCTCAGTACTCCAGGTAAAGACATGGCCGAGTACACGGACCAGCTCATCTGGATCCAGCAATCCAGTGGGAGAACGTTCCCTCATAGAGAAGTCACTGTGCTGAGAGATTGAATGTCTGGAATGACCTGGGGTTTGAACCTATGACCTTCTTGCTGTGAGGCAACAGTTTCAAACACTGGGCCTACAAGCCGTCCACAATGTGTTGTGCTGTGTGCATGTATTTGAGGAAACATGTCCATGGTGCAGTTCAGACACAGTCTTTCAAACAGTCCCCAGCTGTAGCATGAGTGTGGGAGAGAGAAAGACAGACACAGAGAGACAGACAGACGGAGAGATAGACAGACAGAGACAGACAGAGACAGACAGACGGAGAGATAGACAGACAGAGACAGACAGAGACAGACAGAGGAGGAATTTAAAGTCATCCTACCTTTTGTGTGTTTGGTTTAATGCATCGTACAAAGTACGGGTTTGAAGTGCTGAGCGTGGCCATCAGGGAGTGCAACGAGTTCTGTAAAACAAGACAAGTTACCGATGATGCTACTCATGGATAGAAAACAAACCACTGCAACCACATTTACTGAGCATAGTCTCTTTTTGAGCCCAGAGCACCACATGGCAGGCAGCAGACAGACTGATGGCCCGGCAGGAACACATATGACTCACCTTGAACTGGGAGCTGACGGTGGGACGTCTGTGTTTGGAGCTGGACTTCAGTGTGTCCTGCTTGTTGCGACTCAACACGTGTTCAAACAGGTCATAGACAAAGTCCAGCCTGTTGAGACAACACAATACACGGCGTGAACATCTGCTCATAATGGCGGCCAACAGACCATACATGAAGGCTCTTATTGAATATTAAAGAGTGTTAGTGTCACACCACCAAGGCCAGTGGAATGTGTCCTCTGCATTCAACCCATCCTGTTGTACAGGGGCAGTGAGAAACTGCAGTGCAGCACTCGGTAGCATTAGGAGTTCAGTGTCTTGCTCAAGGACACCTTGACACACTTTCTGCAGGAGCCAGGGATCGAACCACAAGTTCTCAGATTACTAGATGAACACCCTTCCTTCTGAGCTATGCTGCCAAAAATGAAGAGGCAGTTGAACTGGACGGTGTGATGGCACATCCTCGAAGAGAGAGACAGTCCGCTGCCTTGTACCAGATAAAGGGTCACATCACCCTACTATACGGAATATAGACACACGTGAGCAATATCTGATTAATGTTGATCTGCCACAATTCCCCCAAGAAGTATAGAGTGAGTGTCTTTACTTGAATTCAATCAATCATCAACCTCTCATCCTAAGTCAGGTCATTGAGGTCTCAGCTCCAGCAGGGACCCCGAACCTCCTCCTCCTCCTGGCCACACCCACCAGCTCTGACTGGGGGTCCTGAGGTGGTCCCAGGCCAGGGTGGAGATATAATCCCTCCACCTGGTCCTCAGTCTACCCCGTGGCCTCCTCCCAGCTGGACGTGTCTGGAACACCTCACTAGGGAGGAGACCAGGTGACCTCCTGACTAGATGCTGAACCTCCTCCACTGGCTCCTCTCTAGGTGGAGGAGCAGAGGCTCTACTCTGAGACCCTCATGATGACTGAACCTCTCTGCCTGAGATTATTTCTCCTGATTTGAAAAAGTGATGACATAGTCAGTGAGCATTTCCTCTCGTTTCAGGATAATGTCACTCAGCTGGTCTGAGAAAGAGTTGTTGGAACGTGGAAAAGGCCGTTTCAGACAAGTGGTAACCTACTGGTTTGACTTTTATTTGGTTTTAAGAATTTGATAATTTTACAGCTCTATAAAACATTGGATGACTTTGTGCAAAAGCTTTTTTTGTTGTTGCAGCAGCTCCTATCCAGGGTTCCCCTGAGAGACTCGTAACAAAATGGAACTTACAGCACGCTCACAGCAGGCAGTCTGTGTTGGAGCTGCCACAGAACAGGCCCGTAGACTGACAGAGGATGAACGTGGTACTGTAATTTATCTGTTACAAGTGAATTATCCCTATTGAGACGGGGTTACGTGTTTGGTGCCTTATCTACATAATAACTGATCACACGCAACTGTAATTTTACCGTCGTCAATCCCCCACAGTAAACAGCTCAACAAGTCGGTCTGGTTCCTTCATCAAAGAGAGATGAGAAATAACACGAGCAGTGTGAAGCGAGGGGATTAACCATGTGATTTACTCCGTGAAGCGATGGCTACAATCGTGGAGCAGCCTGAGGGATGAGCCTGAACACCAGCACAGAAAGAATGAAGGAGAGAGGGGATGATAGAGAAAACGGAGATCTCCGATTTCCTTCTATATACATGGGCGGCATGGGTCAAGAGGTCGAGCTGGTCAGCTAGTTAATCAGAAGGTCACTGGTTGGATTCTCTTTCAGACAACGTGTTGAGGTGTCCTTAAGCAAGACGCTGAACCCCTAACTGCTCCCCAGGTGTGCTGCAGCGTTCCACTGCTCCTATACAGTAGGATGAGTTAAATGCATAGGACACATTTCATTTTAAGAATATAATGACCACATAAAATAACTTTTCTTTCCTTGCTCACAGCTCTCAAACCCTCCTCCTCCCCCTCCTCCTCCTCCTCTGCCGCTGATGAAGGCGTAAATCCCATCAGCCTTTTATTTTGCCTCTTGATATGTGAGGTGGGTGAGCCGGAGGTGTCATGCATACACCTGCAGAGCCGTAAGGCCTCCATCCTTCCCCCTCCAGGTCAAAGACGCAGTAAATCTCTCACTGCAGAGCAAGTTCCTCTGAGCTGCCCCCAAGCACATCTACTTCTCAGGGAAGCCTCCTGCTCGAGCACTTACTGTCGTTTCTCCACTGTCGCAGGGAAATGGATCCATAATAAGGATTCCCTTATCAGTCCTGCAAGGGGAAATTTGGATTTCTCTGCATTTTTTGACCCAACCTATTGTATAGGAGCAGTGAGCTGCCGACAAATGGCGCTCGGGGAGCAGTTAGGGGTTCAGTGTCTTGCTCAAGGATACCTCGGCATGCCATGTGCAGGACCGGGGATCGAACCTGCAACCTTCCGATTGCCAGACGACTGCTCTACCCACTGAGCTATGCCGCCCCGACAGCAACAATACAAACAACAGCAACATCGCGTGCACACACAGCCGGTGGCGTGTGACAGATGAGGGCGGGATAGGCGGAGTGAATAGAGTGGAGAGATGTATGGAAAAAATGAAAAGGAGGAGGCCGATGAAACAGCGCCGGGGGAGCAAAGGAGTGGGATTGTTGACGTTTGCACTTTGGTGATTATTGAGTCAGGTGAAAGGTGGAAGATGTGCAAACACGCAAACAGATTTGTTGAAAAACTTTTCCAGCCGTCGGTAAGAAATAGCAAAAGCAGCTCCTTGTACAAGCGGGCTGGATGCAGGAATTACAAAAAGGGTGGGGGGGGTTAGTACTTTTCAGAGGCCAAAGGTCAACTTCAATTTTTTTGTGCTGGCTTTTATTTTATCTTTTATGTAATATGTGTGTCCATGATTGATAGCGTGTGTGTGTGTGCATGCATTTGCACATGGGCAAGCATGGAAGTATGTGAATCTGCTGAGAGAGGGAGGGATAGAGAGAGAGAGAGAGAGAGAGAGAGAGAGCATGTGTTGGATTTGTGGGGAGACGTGATTTATGCTGTGAAACTTTGATCTTATAAAAAGCTTTGGGATTTACACAACAATAATTCTCCCCGGCCTCGGCTTAAATAAATGATGTGCCGGTGGCTGGTATCCAAAATGCGTTTTTATGGACTGATCGGTGCGGGAGAGAGAGGGGGTGGAAGAAAGAGAGAGAGAGAGAGAGAGAGGCTTTGGTTACATTTGATCTGATTTTAAAGAGTTGAGTTTATGAGATCACATTGCCTTATGTTCCAGCCAGGCTGTAAATGGCTGTTATGTATCTGTTGTTGCTGGACTTCTCTAAAATCTTTGTCAGCATTTCTTCTTTTCCTTGTCTTAGCTCTCTTTACATTGACTGTTGGTGCCTCATGGCCTTAGACCTGCTTAACGAGATCCAGCACAATAAGAGAATGAAATCAAGTTTTTGTGCTTGGGAACTTGTTGGCTGGTGAGTCCAGGTGTGATGAGATGACAACAATCACATTACAACATGTGTAACTGCTGCCATGAGTACAAGAGCAAGACTGAGTAGCCCAGAAAATGTGTTGCATTCATCGCAAAGTGCTTTGCGTGGTCGTCAGACTGGAAAAAAACATTTATATTTACACTTACACTGTTGCCCTAACT
Organism: Regalecus glesne; assembly: GCA_900302585.1. Taxonomy (NCBI): domain Eukaryota; kingdom Metazoa; phylum Chordata; class Actinopteri; order Lampriformes; family Regalecidae; genus Regalecus; species Regalecus glesne. Next base: position 18,990 of record OMLC01056848.1, read on the forward strand.
GCTCTACTCTGCGATGGACTGGCGATCTGTCCAGGGGTTTCCCTGCTTTTTGCCCTATGAGCACTGAGATTGGCGCCAGTTCGCCCATGACCCGATTTTGGATAAGCAGTTGACAATAGATATAGTGCAATGACTATATTGTATGTGGCCTGATGGATAAGGCTCTTTTTAATATAAAGGTTTGAGGTCAATTTCAGGGAAGTAGAATTCCTAAGATTTGCATAAAATATTTGAAAATATTTTTTTTTCAGTATCCTGGAAGCCTCACATCTTTTATCAATGTATAAAATATACAATAGTGACCCCAACACTGAGCCTTGAGGAACCCCACATTTCACCTTCATTTGTTGTGATTGAAAATATGTTGTACATATCGGTCCCTTTCCTTAAATAACTGTAGAGAAAGTGGTATTCCTCTCATTCTATATTTGGGCCCATGGCAGCTCAGCAGTAAAGGCCACTGGGGCACATTTGTGATAATAGACTATAGAAATAAAATTGACTTGACTTGGCCCTATTTTGGATAAGTTGTTGACTACATTAGATGAGACTACAGATTTCATGTTGGAGATATATGTGATTGTGTGTCTGTGTAAGTACAAAGATATATACATACACGATTGACTATTTATTCTACTCGTTCTGGAGACATCTGTGTACAGTGATACAGGCCTGTACACCCGTGTGCATGCACGTACACACAGGCAGACATGCATTCAGACATGGTTTAATTCTCTTGTCCATCAGGCGAAGAATTCTTCCCTGCAGGTCTTCTAAAATGGATGACATGGGCCAGGCTGTGGATTTGGTTTTAATAACAGCTAGCACAAACACCGTAAATTTACAGCTGGGAACCACTCACTGAAGAGAACACCAAATTTACTCAAGCCATAAGTCCTCTCAGCAGCAGTCTCTCTCTCTCTCTCTCTCTCTCTCTCTCTCTCTCTCTCTCTCTCTCTCTCTCTCTCTATATATGTCTCTCTGTCTCTCTCTCTTGCTTTCCTGTGTTCCACGTTGGCAGCTGGAGGTACTCAGCATTGGGTCTAACACAGAGCTTTGAAATAGCAATCAATGCCTTTATACTGCAGGGAGGGCTCGTAAAAATGTCGT
>OMLC01056853.1:1940-16498 GCA_900302585.1 Regalecus glesne
GTGTGAAGAGCAGAAATGCTTTTTATTTGTCTTGCTCTGTGTGTGTGTGTGTGTGTGTGTGTGTGTGTGTGTGTGTGTGTGTGTGGAGGGGTCTGTAAGAGCAGTCACACACACACACACACACACACACACACACACACAGACACACACACACACACACACACACACACACACACACACACATCCATGCATTCCTGTGGGACACATGGGTGTTAGGGAATTGTTCAGGTCCACACTTATTGTCAGCTCCCAAACTTTCGCAGACATTGTCATCATAGACACCGCTGGTCAATTATCTATTTGTTTGGTATTAACAGTGGAGGACTGTCTAACACGAGCAAGCAACAATTTAAGCATCTTTTGGTCGCCGGTTGTCTGAGACAGCTCTCACATGAGCATGTAGCTTTTACAATCTGGACGGAAAACAGTCGCCCTCAACATGTACCGCAGGCAAACAGTGGCATCTGATACCATCAGAGATGGCGTATAATGACAAGGCTTCTACATAACCCGCCTGCATATTAACAGGCATCTATGGCGCAAAGAGCACAAGCCAGATAAAAGCCTTAGCCTCGCAGCTCCATCTCGCTTCATCATCCTTCAAATTTGAACTTTTGTGAGACAAAATTGCATGTCATTATTCGTACTTTGCTTTAGATTACATTCACCATGCAATCTGCATTCCCCTCGCTGAGGTGACCCATGCATCTGTCCTCTCTTCCTTTGTGCCACTGCAGGGAGCCCCCACCTTCATGACAAAAGCCTCTCTCCTTTCGAGATCCACTTCATTACCCAGACTAATAAGGGACAAAATGCTCATTCAAATGAGCTTGGATCAAATCAAGTAGAATTAGCACCAAAAGATATTTGCAGGGGGGGATTTGATTCAATCACAAAACGAAGGCTCGGTAAGGTCAAAATAATGACAATTCTTATTCCGTTTCCTTAGCTTTGATCCGTTTGCTAATTCTAACCTTCCATTATACCTGCCGTGTCCTCAATATGTTTCCATGGAAACAAAGAATAATCACGTTTTTCGGCATCTACATGATAACCTTTGTGGGCAACTGATTGGCCATCGCTCGGAGGAGATGGCACACTGTGAGCTTTTCATTGGTCACTACGAGGGGAAATACTTTCTATTACCAATTGATTAGGTTGTGTAATTTTCCACCGAAATTGCGTGGCAGGCACACAAACATCATCGTGTGACATCGGAGGCCACATTTGTACATGTATGCGCACACGCGTGTGTATGTAGGTGTGGTGAAGTGTGCTGCGTGGATCTGAGTGTGGGTGTGTGTTCCCATGCTGCAAAATCCTATTCTCTGAGGTCTAATGGGGTCTGGCGGGATGGGGGTTGACAGCAGAGCTGCCCATAACAGGATAAGTCCCATGTGACAGTCTGTCAGGTCACCTCTCATCAGGATGCAAACGGCGGAGAAAGCAGACCCTCAACAGCAATGGATGGACATAACCCCGCCCGCCCGGCACTCTCAGACATACACACACAGGTGCACACACACAGCGCTTGTAAGATTTTGCACTGAGGTGCCGCTCATTCTTAAGCGAGGAAATTGAATATTGTCCTATCGTCTGTATCCAGCCATTGGATTGATATGACACGGAGCACTGCCAGACACGGTCTGTCAGCCATTCTCACGATGACAACGCCGGTTGAGAATCAGCCCTTTGGTTGAGAAGTGCGATCACAGCCCCACCCGTGGGAAACGGGACGCCATGACCTCTCCCACACATACCTCTCTCTCTTTCTTGCCACTTTTGTGTCTCTGCCCCCTGCCATTGATGTCATTTACTTACACGGAGACGTGGGGTGAGAGACCGCTTTGTGTGAGTGCGTTTTACAAACACTTCACCCAACCAATGACGTCGTGGCTTTCAAAACGAGGGTCCTGATTCTTGTATGTAAAATTATGACTGGTGGAAAAAAAAAAGTGGGAGGAGCCCATTTCACAAAACGTGTATAAATCATTCAGACACGTGGATCCTATCTCTCGGTTAGTCATCCAGAGGACATGGCGGTTTTGAAGGACATGGACAGAGGGCATGTCAACCCGTGGTCATGTAAACCAGCGGTGAGACCTTCTCCGGTCTGGGCTGCAGGGGAGGAGGAGGAGACATGACGGTGTGCAGCTGGAAGAGCCAAACGTCAAGACAAGGGGATGGAGAGGCCGCGCCACTTGACAGGGATTAAGAGAAAAGACAGGAGCACTTTCACTGGGAGCAACACACACACACACACACACACACACACACGCGCGCGCACACACTGTGTCAACAGATCAGCATCAACTCTCTGCCCGTGAAGGTCAACATGTATGAACACATGACTGACTGAACCAATGTCGTGATCACAGCACGCCTATCAGAGATGTGTCTTGAGCTGTTGACATGTCTTTGGATTTCGCTTTTGTCGTAGAGTACATTTGGTAAGTAATTGCCTGTACCGGCTACCCTGAGACCCCCAAAACAAGACATTCATCACAGTTACATGAGAGCTCTCCCCTCAGCAAACACCCACTGGCATGAATGCACACGCTAAAGATCAATGCTGCAGTGGACCATGTGGCTGCACAGCGTCGCAGAGCGTGCAGCTAGGCGACACGATGTGATGCAAAGTGATGTGGCACAACATGAAGGACGAGCATGTGTGAGGCCTTTCTGGACATTGGGCTACAACAGGACCTCGACTTTGAGTAAAATATGATAGTCAGTAGAAGCAGGAGCCAGCGCGGAGGGCGCTGGACAGGCATTGAAGCCGTGAAAGGGCAAATAATCATTGATGGCGGTACTGATAACCTTGGCTTCGAATAGCGCACAAGTCTTAGATGCTAAAATGGATTTGAATCCGTCAGAAGAGGTGTTACAGATTCCTCACCATCAGTAAAAGAGCAGGGCACAACAGCAAGTGTTTGCCGCTCGGCCTGTTCTTTATTTCACAGGGTTCACTACAAAGGATTTGAGAGTTTGAATTTGGTACCTTGCGGGAGCACTCAACAATGGTGGGCTCGACTAATCTGGTATGTTCTTGTCAATCTGATCACTCCTTTGGCAAAATTTGACATCGGATACCCTTTCCTGAGAAAACCTCTAACCCTATGGGTGGGGGGGGGCACAGGTCAAGCGCTGGATGGCAACCCTGTATTCATGGACTTACGCCCACGCCTGTCACCAGCAGAGCACAAAAAAAAAACAGTTTACCAAATATCCATCCAATTTATGTCAAGATGCAAAAGCTGAAATTTCCGAACTTCATTCAATTCATCTCCATCCAATCCTATTTCATGCCTTTTACAGGGAGTGTAGCATAAATGCATCCCGGTTTTCCTCAGGGAGGAGAAGAATGGATGATTTTATGCTCCTGTGGGAAAGAAAATAGTCAGGCCAGTGAGCAAGAGTAGAAAGCGATGTTGAACGTCAAACAGTGTGAGAAGCTGCTATTAGTCTGAAATATACTTCCCAATGATTAGACAAGCTAGTTTTACCCTGGTGGGGTTTTCATTTCTTCTGTTCTTCACTCTTATCAAGTAATTACGAATCTTACAGGCAGAAAGCATCTTCAACGCTGGCAGTGCCTGTGACCGTTCGTCTACCCGAGGGATGCAGAGTGTACAGAGTACCAATAGTCTATAGAGAACAAAATTACACGAAGACAACAGTCTTAAAATACCTTAGCGCTTTTTAAAAAAAAGAGTCTCCTATCTGTTCTTCATTTCCTCTCAATCCACTGAGTAATGATAAAGGAGGATGCGAGAGGCAGCGAGCCCTCTGAGAGTCTGTGCTCCTGCAGGCTCCCCATCCTCTGGAGAGAGAGGAGTGAAATCACAATAACCCACATCGGTTTGGAGCAATAGTGGCCATCAGATAAGAAAGTCTTGTACCGGCTGTTCACAAATCCATCAAGGTCACCTTATGCTCTTTTATCCTATTGGCTCTGTTGTCAACTAACCTAATTCACAGCACCAGAGATGCTCTAGTGTCTGCCAAGTTTTACCATAACTCCAGTATAACTGGATTATTCGGCCAGTCCAATAGAGTTTTCCTCCTTAATAATGACTTAACTACATGACCCATCCCTTTGATTGCAAACAACACTGTAACCTTCAAGGTACTGAATCTCAGCATTGTCTCACCACTGCCTGGTGAGTTACTCCACACTGCTACCTGCTGGTCAGATGGTTGTCACATTTCACTACTGTTGAATATCTTACAGTGGGGGAAATAAGTATTTCAACCCCTGCTGATTTGGGGACTTTGCCCCCTTACAAAGACATGAATGGTCTATACTTTTTTATGGTAGGTCCATCTAAACAGTTAGAGACATAATATAAAATAAATCTCAAAAAATCCCAGTATATGAATTTTAAACTTTTATTTGTATTTTATTGAGGAAAATAGGTATTCCACCCCCTAGCAAAACATGACTCAGTGCTTGGTGGAGAAACCCTTGTTGGCAAGCATAGCAGTGAAATGTTTCTTGTAGTTGGCCACTAAGTCTGCACAGATCCCAGGAGGGATTTTGGCCCACTCCTCTTTGCAGATCCTCTCCAAATCCATAAGGTTTGTAGGTTGTTGCTTGAAAACTCGAGGCTTCAGCTCCCTCCACAGATTCTCTATAGGATTAAGGTCCGGAGACTGACTAGGCCACTCCATGACCTTAATGTGCTTCTTCTTGAGCCACTCCTTTGTTGTCTTAGCTGTTTGTTTTGGGTCATTGTCATGCTGGAACACCCATCCATGACCCATTTTCAGTGTCCTGGCTGAGGGAAGGAGGTTCTCACCCAAGATTTCCCGGTACATGGCCCCATTCATCCTCCCCTTGATTCGGTAGGGTCGTTCTGTCCTCTTAGCAGAGAAACAGCCCCAAAGAATAATATTTCCACCACCATGCTTGATGGTGGGGATGGTGTTCTAGGGGTCCAAGTCAGCTTTTTTCTTTCTCCAAACACTGCAAGTTTAGTTGATGCCAGTTGAAGGAGCTTGATTTTAGTCCCATCTGACCACAGCACTTTCCTCCAAGCCTCCTCTGAATCATCCAGGTTCTCATTGGCAGACTTCAGCAAGCCTGGACATGTGGCTTCTTGAGCAGGGGGACCTTGTGGGCACTACAGGATTTCTATTACAATCCATTACAGCGTAGTGTGTTACCAATGTTCATCTTGGTGACTGGGGTCCCAGCTGCCTTGAGATCATCACCACCTCCTGCCATATAGTTCTGGGTTGTTCCCTCACCTTTCTCATGATCAGGTTCACTCCACCAGGTAAGATCTTACATGGACCCCCAGACTGAAGGAGATTGATGGTCAATTGGTGTTTCTTCCATTTTCTAATTATGGCACCATCAGTTGACTCCTTCTCACCAAGATGCTTGCCAATAGTCTTGTAGCCCATTCCAGTCTTGTGCAGAGCTACAATTTTGTCCCTGATTTCCTTAAGAAAATTATTTGGTCTGGGCCATTGTGGAGAGGTTGGAATCTGATGAATTGATTGATTCTGTGGACAAACTATGTGCTGCCTGGTCACACAATCAGTCTGTGTGAGCCAGAATTCTTGCTGGTTTGTATGGGGTTAAATACTTATCCTCCTCAATAAAACACCAAAATGTTTAAAATTCATATACTGTGATTTTCTGGTATATTTTATCTTCCCCTCACTATTAAGATGAGCCTACTATGAAAATACAGACCATTCATTTCTCTGTAAGGAGGCAAACTTACAAAATCAGCTGCGGGGTGAAATACTTATTTTTCCCACTGCATATATTCCCCTGGCGCCCCTGCAAGATGGAATTTGATCATTGCTTTTCAGCATTTATTCCAAGTGTTAGTCTCTAGGGTTTTCGATTTTGCTTGTTCTGTGGTTTTGGCTCTTTTGTAAATTCCAAGTCTGGATTTGTTAGTTTGATTCAGACTGATTACCACTGTGTGAATCCCTGGCCTTCCAGTAAACACAAGACTTTGCTTTTTTAGAACTTCACCTTGTGTCATCAGTCTTTCTATCCATCTAAGTCTCTGTTCAACACACAAACATTACAGTCCAATCTGGCCATGAAAAACACAGCCGGGACTTGTCCTCTTGGCTCTACTCTCCAGTCTCAGGGAAGAAGACTTCATGACTGCAAGCATCTGTCGACCACTCGGATAAACACGGTCCAGGAGCTTAACGTCACACATGACACCTTCCGAGCGACCATGACAAACCAGCTCCATGACCTCAACACCCAGACACAACAGATGCTCACTAGTCTCAGCACTCAGTTTCTCTCAGTATTTATCCTACTGGCTTAACCACAACCTGCCATGCCCGAGACCAGCCACTTCTTTGTCCTGAACCATAGCTCCCCCAGTTAGAAAAGTATAGCAGCGACCCTGCCACCTACCAATCTTTTCTGTCTCTGTACCCTGACCCTTGAACTTCAACACATCGTATCTCACTAATAATTCCGGGTGGCCTTCATAATTACCAACCTCACAGGGTGAGCACACGACTGGGCCACAGCCAGGTGGAAGAAGTAATCCCTTTGTCTTTCTTTAAGACTTTTTGGGTACTCTGATGAGAGTTTTTTGATCACAGTACTCCAGGCAGAAAGGCAGCCAACAATGACAGAAGTGGATGGCCAACCATAACATTTGTTTCTGCACCCTTGCAACTGACAGCGAATAGAACAAAAATTCTATGTCTGAGAAGCTCCTAACAGCATTTCTGCCAAAATTGAGGACCAGCTAGTCTCATTTGACTTAATGACTGACTTGAACTCCTCAGCCACCCTGGCTATTAAGACTGGCAACAGACTTCATGAAAGGAGAAATGAAAGAGCCTGTTATGTCTTTCAACAATCCATCCACTTGGGGCAGGCTTCCCTTCTGTGGTGAGTGCCTGAGCTAAAGTGTCCCTAGGGCAGGAATACTCAAATACAAATCTTAAAGGTCCACAAATAAATGTGTCAATGAGTCAATGGTCTATTTATTATACTCGGTCAAGCCACAAGCCATAATACTATAATACTCAATACAAAATGTCCTCCTCATTTGAAACTACAAAAATACATTATAAATACATACTTTAGTTTACCTTCAAACATGGTGTCCATCACTTCAGTCATACATTATTTTATTATTTCTGCATCAGAAAAAGGCTTCTTGGGCTTACCCAACACCCACACCACTGAGTGAGCACTGTTCATTTTTGGTTTTGTCATAGATCTAACAAGAACCGTGCTTGCAGCTCAATATGACGATTTCAGCCCATTGGTTTTTGTTGTTCCTAGCTCTGAATTTTGAGGATAGGTCTCTTTAAAATACATTACAGGCATTTGGCAGGCGCTCTTATTTAGAACAACGTACAACAAGTGCATAGGGACAAAGTATAGCGCATAGGGACAAGGTACAGTGCATAGGGACAAGGTACAAAATATATTTGATATGTCTCATAATGGCATTTCGAATTGGCACTCTTCACCAGAGCTACAGTCTCCTGGAATAATAGGCACAATGGTCTTGTGCTCATTGGAGGGAAAATGAATACAAATTATTCAGTCCATTACTCTTTGAATTGCTGATTTTCAATGTCCACCTTTCTTTTAATGGTAAACTTGGAACATGCCAATTTCATTTAATCTAGCTAGGCTTCTGATGCTGGCAAAGTACCACAAAGCAAAGCGCTCCAAAAGCGAAAGTAAACAAAATGTTGTTCTTCCTGCAGCTGTAAACTCTCAGTGACCCCAACAAGTATCAGCCTATCAGATCATCATTGGCATGGAGATGACAGCCCATAATACATGTGCTGACTAAACCAAAACATACACAGTGAGGGAGTCACACATTCAGCGGATAATTCTGACTCGCGCTAACACCTTGCATTTGATACAAATAATATATTACTAGGTTAAAAATATATAAATAAAAATAAAATAACAATACTAAATAACAAGACTAATAATAATAATGTTAAAAATAATAATTTTCTACGATTTTCCAGGGTCCGCACATAGTTGTGGTGGGGTCCGGATCCAGACCACGGGCCACCTATTGAGGTGGGATCAAGGGAAAGGATGGAGATCTGCAGTTTGAACGCATGCAGCCATCTCAGGAAGTGTAAGGACATATGTCTACTCTGGACAGCTTGACCCCTTGCTGGTCGGTTGACCACTAATAACTCCGGCTCAGTGACCACGGTTACATGCACAGCATATTCCGAAGTGACTATATTCAAAGTGGAATATTGTTAATATCCCGACTCCGCGGAGTCATGAAAACACGTGCTGATCCAGACTCTGGGAATATTCTTCCTTTGTAACAGCTATTTCCGGGGATATTAGGTTTCACGTCAAACCGGAATATGCTAAGATAACATGAAAACGTAGAATTCCTGTTGCTACAGTACATATAAACCCCTTTTTCGGAATATTGCAATAACCAGAATATTGACAGCAACCAGAATATGGTGTGCATGTAACCACAGCCATTGGTGACCCGAATGTTAGTGGTGAGGTGAACCAGTCTTCTCTTCCCTCTCAACCTCTGCCCCAGGATTTAAATGTAAATTGCATTTACATCCTGGGAGACCATGTAAATGAAAAACACGAGTATTGCCTCTACTGATGTGGTTTCTGTCACCAAATTTTCTTCTTGTTTTTGGATGTAGTTCTACTGACTGGGCTCTTCCAGCTTCTACCTTCAGTCAAACGGAGCATTACAACCAGGAACTGGAGACAGGGCTCTATCCGGACTCATCTCTCTGGAGTCATCAGCTGGCTTGGATTTTCTACGCTCATAACTTTCACCCCGTTTCAGCTACATTCAAAGTATAAAGGATGTAGTTAGTTTTCAATCAGTTCAGACACTATTACAGCCTGGCACTGGAAAGACTGCAGATGTCTGAAGGTAGCTGACAAGAATCACATCACATGCCCACTCCTTGCTACTGATTGGGACAGATCTGGCTGTCCACTCAGAAGTTTACCCATTGTGCAAAATCCCACAAGCTAGCACATAGGTTCATTGGCCCTTTTCCCATCTCCCAAGTGGTAAACTCTGCAGTGGTCACTACAGCACCCCATGAATGAGTGCTCTCTAGCCTAGATGTCTCCAAGGCCAAGCCTGCTAAGATCAGTCACTGGTTCCTTCTTTTAATATATATTTATTCCTAATGTTCATTCTCATGTGTCATTTTCCAGCATTTATTCCTCACAATATGGAGACTAATCATAACAAGTAAAATAGATCTCTCTCATACTATTGAGCAAGCATAAAGATGTTAATCTCTATTGAGTTTGAGTCTATTGGTTGAGTTTGCTTGTTCTCTGGTTTCAGTTTTCCATTTCTTTTTTTAACTTTTTTTTTGCCTATTCCCTTTCTGGCTTTGTGTAGTTTGATTCAGACCGACTCCCTGGCTTTCCTGTAAAAGCTTTGCCTTTTTTACCTTTATCTTGTGTCCACAGTCTCTACCCATTCATCTCTGTTCCACGCAGAAATTATAAAATAATATTCCAATAATACAAGAATATACAGATGAAATGGCATCAATGAACCCCTCAGTGTTAAGATTGCATATAAACCTGCAGTTACAATGATGGATCAACTTCAGCTGCAAGTGTAAAATGGACAAACCTTGCCCTTAAAGAATCATGATTCTGTAAACCATTTGTGTGGGATGAACCACTCAAGACTGGTGTGGAAGTTTCCACTCTCTTGAGCTCTAGGTTCAAGAAGTCAATTCACATTGCTTTACATCACATTACATTAAAATGTTTCGGAATGTTTGCAATGTCAACAGATTCTTCAAAAATGTGCCCTTAGGTTGAAGAAGTCTGAATAGAAAAATCAGATAGGCTTGTCGCATTTTTACTTTAACATACTATGTTCTATATTTTCCCATTTTTGCCATCTGTCTCTCATTCTTAGTTTCTCTGTTCCTGTCTGTCACCGCATACCCCCCATTTCAATGAATGTCTTTATAGCTGTTTTCCAGCAATTCTGGCACTTCTGCCTAAACTTGACTTTAATAGGATACTAGGCCTTGCCATTGATTGGGTTACTAGAGAATAAAATTGGTTCTTAACTGTACCTTAGTGTTCAGAGGCACCCTAATCCAGCTACCCTAACGCTCCCAGGCGCTCATGCTGTCCCTGGGTCTCCCATAGGCTGCGATACGGATCTGATCCCCTGAACAATTTCATGCCTGCTTTGCCCCTCTTCTCCTGCAGCAGAGCATCAATTACCCTCATAAAAAAAATTCTCCCCTCTTCAGAACCTCAAACCAAACTCACTCACCTGCTCTCCTGTTTCCACAAAGCCCTCATACCTACAGCTGTCTCTAAACTGAGCATGTTATGCAACTGCGCAATATACGCTAAACTCCAAGTGAGCATCATAATAAAAGTCTGTTTTTGTAATCTCCAAAACAAAAGTTCTGACCCATATTATTGTATGCATTCATTCTATGTATAAAGGGAAAACCGCACACGTGTAAATGGACACATAACGAACATTTGGTTTGGTGAGCTTACTTTAAAAAAAAGAGAGCTCCATTAGGTTTCAATTTCAAGTTTGGAAATACCAGGATCTATGGCAGAGTAAATTACATTAATTTACAGGCATTTAGCAGACGCTCTTATCCAGAGCGACGTATAAGTGCATTGAGTAGCTTCCTTACTCCCTGACCTTTGAACCCCCCCTTTGACCCCCGGTCTACGTCAGAGTAATCCCAGGTTAATGGCTGGATTACAGTATGTCAGAAAGGGACATTTCAGCCATATAATACACATCAACTCATAAGCACACAAGTGCATATTAGTGGTTAGCTGTAAAAGCCAGGCATACATATGAAAGAAATACATCTTTAAGATCTCTTTGGACACATAAAGTATAGACAATAAGTATTCACACGCTCCTCTTCTTCCTATTGCTACACACACGGACACACACAAGCATTCAACACGCACAAACAATTCCTGTTTGTCTTCAAGACATGTGTATGACAGCCTTTATCTAACTTTCTTTTCCTGTCTATGCCCCTAGCCATCTCTCAAGATTCTAATGAAGGTATTAAAATGACATTAACTGCTGTTCTGAATAATAAGTCTTCAGGGGAGAGATGTAGAGCTGAGAGAAAGTGTAGCACACTTATCACAGGGGTGCAAAAAAGCGGGCCTTATACAATCCCATACTTCTTTATGACCCAGAGAGCTCAGCCCAGCCATGCACAGAGCCAAAGGGCTGACAGAAAGAGAGGAATGGTTTTGAGATGTGAAATTAACTGCACGCATCCTGTGTTTTTTCAATTGATCGCAATGAGCACTAACATCAGGATAAAATTATCCTGAAAGGAGAAAATAAAGAATAGCATTTTTGGTTTCAATTTAAATATTGGTTTCAATTTAACATGATTGCATCAAGGCTGATGGTTACTGATTACCGTCCCTCTTTGATTTGAACAATTGATCACTGAGAAGTCAGGTGAACATGAACTTCCCATTTTCAATGGAGTAATTTGGTCAATACTTAATTTTAAGTTTATGCTAATGCCTTATTGAGTATCTCCTTTCATCAGTTAATTAGTATTCAAATACAAAAGTACTTAATTTCAAAGCAATCATGTGATTGGCTGGGCTTTATGAAGAAGTCCATTGCTCTCTACTCTTCAATCCTTGTGGAGCCTGCATGAATGGATTTGGGTTGCAAGAGCTTACCTTTTGTGTGAGTGTGTATATGTGTGTGTCTGTATGTAGCTCTACACATGCTTGAGTGAATAATACAATATGAAGATACTTGTCCTTGACAGTTTTATATTCTGTCAAGCAGGCAGATGTGAAATAGCAGGTGGACAGAATCTCTTGTATAAAGTCATCCTCTGAATTAAACAACAGAAGACGAGGTAATCAATCTATATCATTACATCACCTTTGCACAAACAGAGAAAAAACATTCAGATTCAACTTGCAAACCTGTGCTGCAGACAGCAAACAATCACAAGGGACATGCACATGTGCACGAACATACACACACACACACACACACACAGACACACACACTTTGGGGATGTATAACAGCAAGGCCAACAGAGGAACTGAGGATCACGCCCTTTCTTGTAGAGATTAGAGATAAATACAAAATGCTTTCCACAGCAGTCAGCTTCTTAGTCCTATCGGACAACATCCTGTATTATCTATCAAGAATCCTGTGTACACATGCTGGAAAAGGCCTGGAGATTTCAGAAGTTAATTACAGCATCAAATTAAGTGCATGACAAGTGCCAATAGAGAGCATGTACAAAAGGTATTTAATCCCCCCCTCTGCCCCCCATAACTCAAACCACACCATCTCAGCCTCTGTTTGCTGAATTAGAGAAATCTCAGCTGCAGAAAGCAATCAACAAGAATGTGAATTTATACAATTTCAACCCCCACACACATGTTTGTTTCTATGCTATTGAAAAAGAAGCAATACATGATTTAATCAAATGAAGGGCCTCTCTTTTTGACAGTGAGTTTAAGGACTAAATTTGATTACAGTTTTAATTAATCCACATTACTCGCCCTTTCATTGGTCCTAGGGATTACAATTATGAACACAATGAAGCAGCAGTCATGTGGTGAATGGTTCATTTCTACTCAAGTGGGGTCTGTTCAGCTGTGCCTTTAAAGATGTTCGTGCCATTTACAGCAATGGTAGAGATGACTATTTGGAGACTTTAGTGGTACATTGCATCTGGGGAACGAGGGCATGAATTACAATGTGTGCACAGAGCAACAGGTGAGAAAATTATCTGATGGAATATAATGTTATTGTGAACAAGTGTATGAGTCTTTTTGCTGTTGTCAAGGAGCGTACATAATAGAAATTCTCACCTCTCACTCGCTCCTTTTTATACACACATTTAACAAGCTACTTAACAAGTTATGTTCCTCATGAATTAATGACTTAATATTTTGCATTGTTGTTGCTCTTGTAAGGACCTAGGCTTTCTCCTTGTCCACCCATACCTATCTACTTGACTCAGACAAGTTCAGGGAAAAAGGGAGATGCACAAAATAAGCTAAAGCCTTTGAGAGTTGTTTGCTGGGTCCTCTTGCAAAAGCATAAGCTTCCTCCCTTAATTACAGCTGAAATCCAGGATTTTTCACCAATAATAAATAATATCTTTATTAACAGATTGTTTCATCCACCAGGACCACGGGGCCAGGATGTGTAATTCCAAATGGAATCTTTACAATGGTTAGAGACACACCCTATACCACAGTTAAAATATATTTTGATTCAAACAGGATAAAACATTGAAACATGATGACAATGTCTCTGTTGTACAGGTCATCGGCCAGTTACCAGTAACACAACAAATTGCCTGTGTAGGCATTGTATATATTGCTACTCCTTTGCCGTTTCTTTCTTTTGTTCATCCAAGAAAAAGGGAGTATTTTGGAGGCAGTGACCTGTAGTTTTATGCCAAAGCCAGTAGTGATACTGTCTTGGTGGTATTATTGCAGTGATATTATGTAATCATAATCATTAGATTGTTTTTATAGGAATAGTGACGTCAATGGTTATGGAATATTGCACAAGTGTCACCAGTTGAAGTTGGCTCCGCAGACGATTGCCAAGAGGGAATGAATTTAAAGCGGCAAGTGGTAAATGAAGGGAAATCTCCCTTCAGTTTACCCTGCCTGATACCCTCACAGGTGAATGCCTTTTTTCATATGGTATGATCAGGGAATGTTGCCTCAGTATGTATTTAATGAAATTAGCTATTAAACGGTGATAGAAAAGTCCTATAAAGAGTCTTCCCATGTGTCATGGTATTGTTAACATCTGATGCTTGACAAATGAAACCAGAGTTTTGACCTCTGTCTTGCACTCATTCCATCTCTATTTTCTCCCTCCGTCCCTTTTTTCCTCTCACACACAGATGCGCTTACATAAATGGCCAGACATAGAGGACAAGGCGGACACAGACAGCCCCTCTCCCTTCTTAGCTGTAAATGAGCAGGGCTGGTGTGGATCAGCGCCTCCTGGTCAAATGGGTTGTGTCAGCACACTGGAGAGTACATCATCATGCTGCTTAGTTTAGAACACCATTCCGCTGTGAGAAGCAAGCTAATGCATTCCAATGTACATGCATACATAGTTTCTCTCTCGCTCACAAAAACACACAGACACTCTAACTCATACATACTGACATGTTTTTGAGTTTGTGTGTACGTGTGAATGTACGTACACACAAGCATGTATATATATGTGCACATATTCACATACAAAGAGTAATCAGATGCAATAGATTACATTGGCCAAGGTTGATAGAGTGAGGTAGACAGGGGTTGGACGGAATTTAGCAACAGATAATGATAAGTCAAGTGAAGGCAAAATTGCTTTTGGGACCTTGCTCAACTTAACTGCTCTGCCTCACACAAAGGATACAGAGTAACAAGCAAATGTACACACACAGCTCTCTCTCTCTCTCTCTCTCTCTCTCTCTCTCTCTCTCTCTCTCTCTCTCTCTCTCTCTCTCTCTCTCTCTCTATCTCTCTGTGTGTGTGTCTCCCC
>OMLC01056856.1:0-12097 GCA_900302585.1 Regalecus glesne
TGTGTGTGTGTATTTATATGTGTGTATATATATATATATATATATATGTGTGTGTGTGTATATATATATATATGTGTGTATATATATATATATATATATATATATATATATATATATATATATATATGTATGTGTATATATATGTATGTATATATATATATATATATATATATATATATATATATATATATATATATACACACACACACACATATATATGTATGTATGCAAACGTGAATGTATGTATGTGACAGAAATTGCAATACATGTTAGTGTGCTTGTCTATGGATTTGTTCAATTATGTTGCCATGGTATCCTGGAAGCCCCACACCTCCAGTAGAGAGATCTGGAAGCTCTCGGCACACAGCGGCGGGTTGTCGAAGGTAGTGCAGCGGCCTGTGCGTCCATGGTTCAGCTCAGAATCGATGTAGAGAGCGTTGCCCTCACCTCCACCTGAGAAAAGATGAACAGAAACGGCATACATTTACTTCATACATGTGATATAGACTGGTGGAAAATGTCCTCTGCATTGAACCCATCATATTGTATAGGAGCAGTGAGTGCAGCTGCTGCATGATGCTCGGGGAGCAACAAAGGATTCCCTCTGTTCCACGTAAACCAATATAAGGAAGTCTTTTTGTGACACAAAACATATCCGTAGCTTGAAGACAGCCATCTTATTCAGGATAAGGACCGTAATTAGGCTATTGCACACAAATGAAGATGGCCATCAATTATCGAGAGACCCCCACTCACCCACTATGATGGAGTCAAAGTTTCCCGCCATGAACATGGAAGTATTCTTGGAGTTCAGGTTGAAGTGGCGGGCGGACAAAAAGGGCGACAGGTCTCCGGGGGGCTTTTCCGACTGCTGCAGGCTATTGTTGTCCATGTTCGGACCCTCAGAGGCGGACGTGTCTTCTGATCCCGGGTCCTTGATGGCGGAGGCTAGCTCTGGATGTCGGATCACCACCCACTCATAGCGCTCCATTTCTGGCTTCAGCTGAGACAAGGCAAGAAAGCAAGTAGAGTTCAGCCCATAAAATTTACTGTTCCCCTGGAATTGTTGAAAAAATAAATTTGAACATGCTGTAAATCAGTAGGAGAGACCCGTCTTCCCACTGACTGGATATTATGCATTGATAGTTTTGGCAGATCTATGTCCACATTATGGATGTGACATTTTTTTACACCACAGGTTTATTGTGAAAAGAAGGCCTGGGCTGGAGGCCTGAGTCAAGTAGCTGCATGATGGCATTGTATGACAGTAGCACTTTGCTAGTGCCATAAATGTAAAGCCTTGCAAGCTTTAAAGCCAACTCGTGGTGGAAAATGTTGGTGCAATTCTGACTGCTGCACCCCAAAATAAGCCCCAAATATTTCTAATTTCCTTTGGCTTTTAGCAGAGATAGGAAATAGCAGACGTAGGTGCCATGAAACATGTATTTAAAGTTGATCTATTCTCCTGCCAATAAAGCAAGTTGTGTTGAAGTGTCATTGAGCAAGACACTGAACCCCTAACTGTTCAAGCCCTGAGATAGGGTCCTGCATGACCCCACAACATGACCTTGGATAAGCAGTCAATGATGGACAACTAGATGAAAGTACCCAAATGTATAATATATGTTGATACAAGAGCCTTAGCCATGACCTTTCACCTTTATAACAAGCAGGAAGTACGTACTGCTGCTCGCCAACATGGGGTTTAATAAAAACAAAGAAGAAGGATTTTGTGCCAGATAATGTATTTCCAGTTTGTCTGTGTGGATAAATAAGACAAGTTCCCCTCACTTAACCTTATCTGGATGAAACTATCAAAAACCTGAATCCCTCCATCTTTTTTTGGCATTGAGGTGAAAGACGCACATGCTTTCAAATTATCTTTCCATCTCCCCTGACGAACGTCCGACATCTTTCAGATCCTTCTCTGCACCTCTCCTTCTATCTGCGGGTGTAAGATGAGGAATGGAAGTACTGCTGTCACAAGACGCTCAGGTTACAGGGGTTTCTAATCTATCGGTGATGCCATGTTCTATTGAGGAGCTTCAGAGAACGCACAACTGTTCACCACAGCAGACAGCATGCTAAATAATTCACGCAGGGGAGATTAAAAACTCAGTCTATCAGCCACATCTAGACCAGGTTTTGAAATAACTAATATTAAACGAAACGCTTCCTGTCAAATCTCAATCTAGTTTTTCCACCCCTGACACAGCTGGTGACCTCTGACCCGATGGGGCTTTTTCCACGATGACAGACAGCTTGCAGCAGGAGGAAGTGGATCTTGCTCGGTCTGTGCAGCGTGAATGTCACATAGGACCTGACGCCACAGACTACAGTCTGCTTTGGTAAAGTGAAATATCCACCGTTAACAACCTAGAGTGATGTGGTGTAGCGTGGACAAAATCAACGTTTCTGGTGGTCTGTTGCAGACTGGTTTTATCCCAACAGTGGTGTGCATGTCTGCACATGCCTAATACAGTTATAATAAGGAGGAATGCATTCATTTAATGTATTCCTCTGGACACCAGAGGATCAAGTGACATTTAGCTGAAGCGTGATCCACCTTCTAAATCAAAGAGAATCCTTAGCCGACTACGGTTGGAGCCAGGAGGCCATAAAGAGCCCAGTCAAAGCCACCATAGTAGAAGAATGTATAGATAGCACCCCATGGTGGCCATATTGAGTCACAGCTCAAAAGAGACTTTTCCCCATTGACAAATGGATCAAGGGCAGATTTTTGCACCTTCACAAAACAAACATGGTGGTGACAAATGTCCCTTCCTAAATAGCCCAACAGACACTTTCTTCATGATAATTCATCGTTCATGTCTTCAAGCATGCTCAGCCACTCGGGTAAGGACATCCCAGAGAGTTGAATCAGTTCATCTTGAGACAAGGTTTAGTGGGTGAGGCATGTCGTCGCTAATCTAAATGACTTTGTCATTCTCAGCAGACTGCAGATATCCTGGTCTTATAAACGGCACAGTTGCATAACTAAAAAAAGGGATATCAGTTTCATTGGCACATGCTGTGACCGTTAATTAGCGTTACAATGGCTCCATGTGCTATTCAGATGATTGAGAAATAGCTGCGATCACAGCATCGGACCAACCACATCACGGACTTGAAAACAGCGCAACTGTGGACAAACCTTTCCGCCTGCCTCAGCAATATACCTGCCACCCAACATCACCAAAGATGAGAGGAATAAAGTCAAGACCCTCAGTATGGACAAAGACATCACCATCCTTCCAGCAGACACAGGCAGATGCACTGTTTTGTTAAACCACACAGACAATCCGTCTCGATGCATGCTCATTGATCCAGGTAAGGGAAGTACTAAAAAAGGTGAATAGGTTCATCTGGATGTAAACTTTTATTGAGAAATGTTTCATCACACAATCAGGTGACCTCATCAGTGTAGCCCACACATTTGCCTTTGACTGCAGATGTCAGAAGTGGTAAAAAAAAAAAATTGGGGCCAAAACCCAGCAGGGAATAAGACTCACCCTGAAGACGAAGCATTCCCCTGTGCCAAAGAAGCTCAGTTTGTTGCCTCCCCTCTTGCGCTCCTCCCAGTCAGTGGAGAGAAAGGCCCCACACACCTGGAAACACATGAAAAACAGAGTTTACAACAGGATATGTAGGCACAGTGTGAACTGGATTAGAGAGGTCAGGTGACAGAAGGAGAAGGATCAGTAGAGGCGCAGATAATATGAATAATACTCATGAAGGTGGTTATGATTAAAGTCACCGCTTACACACACAAATGCTGTACACTACATACACACAGATTCAGTGACAGCATTTTTTTCATTTTCTAAAGCTTAACCGTAATCCAAGTGAATGGTAGATGAGTGGCATTAGTAGTGTTTGTGTGTAGTTCCACTGGGGCTTGAAGAGAATACCTTGAACTCACTGAAGACTTAGTTTCAGAAATCAGAAAAGTCTATTATACACATTAAAGATGGGAGGAGGACCGGGGTAGCTCAGTGGCAGAGCGTTTGCCTCAGGATCTGGCGAACCAGTTGCTGCGGGTTCAAACTCACTGTAGGGCGTCAAGAAGGGCATCCGGCCTTAATCTCCAGCTGCATCTACGTCCTCCTCCTCCCTACGTGACACGTAAAACGGACCTCTCTCTCACACGATGATGATGTGTGACTTACAAAGTATTAACCCAAGCTAGAATATAAAAGCCAACTCATCCCATCAGGGTCGGATCTGAACCCGGGCCACTGTGGTAAGGGCTCAGCTTTACGTGGTACACGCTCTACCCAGTGAGCCACTGGGGGCGCCCTAATGTGAGAAAAAAAATTAACTGCGTTTTTATTTTCAACTACAGCAGAGGTCCCCAATTACATTTCTGAGATGCCATCGTTCTACAAATAACCAAGTGAACGCTTGACGATCTTACCGAATCTATTGAATTGCACAGCCACACGCACCATGACCTAATTTGGCTGAATTCTACCAAATAGCAGTTGATTGGCTGTTGTTTGCCATCACATCTTAACACAAGCGCTCGAAGCAAGGCCTGTCCTTTCCCCTGCAGGTGCAGTGCTAGGCTTACTGGTGTGAATCTCTTCAGATCATGTCCCTTAGCAACACACTGAAGCCCTGCCACTCCTGGGTGGGTGGGAAAGGAAGAAGAGTTCTATACATGACCGTAACAGAGTGGAACCGTGATCAGCGGTGGGTTCACTTGTAGTCTATGTGAGTGTTTGTTGCGGAGGATTTCTGTGGGTGTGAGCGTATGTAGGTATCTTACATCTCCATCGGTGGTTCGGATGAGGAGCAAAGTGGGCTCAAAACCTTCACAGTGGGAGTAAAACCTAGAGGAGGAAGAAGAGGGCAGATTTAGCCCATTTACCACCCACCAGGGTCATTCTGAACCCTGCAGTCCAATAGGCCAAGCATGGCACCATTATCCCTCATACTGGGGTTTCCTCTTATTAAAATGGGTGCCCTAGTTAAGTAAGGCATGCCTGTTGAGGCTGCAGCCGTGGTTGGTGGTGGTGAAGAGGAGCTGGGGTTGGCACAGTGCAAAACGCTCCGGGATCCACGACCAGATATCCCGCATCTCCTTGGCGCTCACGATCTCTGATGAGAAAGTCTCAGGATTCAGCGCCAGCTGCACATTCCGCCTGGGGGAGGAACCAAGAGCCGAGGAGGGAAATGGACAAATCATGAAGAGAAGCCACGAGAGGAGGAAAGGCAAATTGATTAATGAACAGCAATTCAAAGCAAACGAAGCAACTTAACATTTCAGGGCGTTCATGCTGCTGAGTGACTATTGAGCCAATTTGACACCATATCAGTGTAGAAGTATAGAAACATTTAAACTGTGCAACGTGGTCTTTAAAATTACATGACTGCAAACAATGTGAAACTCATAGCAAAAGCTGATGGAAATGTTATTTTATGGAAAAGAGGAGCTGAGAACAGAGACGAGATGAGTGGAGAGGAAAATAACAGAGTAGAGAACCCACCTAACACTGTGTGCAACCATGTGCAAAGGAAGCAGGCAGTAAACACAGGTGTGCAGATGAGAAGAGAAAATGGTGGATGGGAAAAACATGGAAGAACCGAATGAAAAGGAAACAGAAGAACCAAGGATGAGATGAGATACAAAACAGATGCACTTAAAACCTACCAGCCCTTCTAACAAGGGTGTGCAAATCGACACAGGCCCGAGCAAAGCATGGCAGAAAGCTGTGCTAGAAAGGCTGAACAACTAAACAGTTGACATGGCTTTGGTGATTCGCCGTCTTTATACACCATGAACATATGGTCAGTGATATAATGTAACCTAAACAGTGTCAGGTGTAGGATCCAGGGCTGCATGCCTCTCATTCTCAGCATGCCATACTGATTTCCTTTGACATTCCCGGAAGCGTTTTTAGTTTATTTACAGTAGCATTCGCCGAGGACCTCACATCCAGAGTCCTAATGGTCTAATCACGTCAAGTAGATCCATAAAGGATGTAAATGGATCATCTCATCTCTAATAAAGGAACTTAGATTCAGGTTGGATATTTCAGGGTACACAAGCTGAATTTTGATGTGAAACCTAATGCTGACGTTGGGTATGGGGGGCAGTCCCCATCCATAACTCTGGTCATAACCATAACCTGAAAAAAATGGAAATTCTCAAGAGGCTGGCGACGCTGTCTTCAGCCGGGATCAAAACTTGGAGTGAGAAACTGTGGTCGTGCTTCCCTAGCAAACGGCAACCAACATCCAACCCTGATCTCTGGGAACGATTGGCCAAAAGGTTGTTTCTCCACCCTTATCGATCAGGCTGTGTTGTAACTAAAAGGTCTAAAAGGAGAATTGGGAATGAGTATGTGGATGACGATGTGATGAGGGAGTCAAGAGAAAGCCTCCACCCTGACCATGCTGCCATTAGAGATTGGCTATTTAAAACAACCAGGGTGCTACTTGGTTGTTCTCAGCTTTGGTAGAGAATGGTAGCCTGCACTTTAGGTTGTCTTTGGCATGAATACAAATCTCAATGTAATCTCCCACCATGACACATTCTCACATCTAGTATGTTTCAACGGCACAATAATAATAATCCATATATATAACACATACCTCTTCTGTTTGACAGTGATGCCCTTCTGCTGCAGGGACTTCTCATTGGTGAGCTGGAGGAGAGTGATTTCTTTGCGGCTGAAGAGGCGAATGGAGAAGGCTTTGTCCAGCAGCTTGTCAGGGGTGACAGTGGAGCCGATGCCCTTCACGAAGGCCTGGATGTCCCCCTTCACCCTCGCGGAGTCCTGGGGCTGCTGCTGGCCAGCCTGCCTGCCCTGGGCCTTGTGTTTGCGGTAGAACTTGAGGAGGGCCAGCGCCACACGGTACAGAACCTTGTAGCCCTCCACCAGGTAGACATCCAAGACGCGGGCCACATGGCTAAAGGGGAGGTCACCCAGTACCCAGCGCTGCCAGTCAGAGTAGACTTCTAGCACGTCATTGGCTGTGGCCACAATCAGCTTGTGGGCTGAGGGGCAGTACTTGTTGGCCAGGTCACCGAAGGTCATGCAGCTGGACTCATAAGCCAGGAAGGTCTGATCTAGCAGCCGCTTGCCGGGCTCATTGCAGGACAGCATGCGACTTACATGCTCAAAACACTGGGCTTCGTCGGCACTAAAGTGCAGGAGCAGGGCAGTGACGGCAGGCAGTGCTGGGCAATGGGAGATGTCTGGGAACTGCGCTGCCAGGCAGGATATGACCCGGTGAGCCGAGGCCACGGCCTCGGACTTCAGGCAGTAGTGCGGCACAGTGCTGCCGTCCACAAACTCCGGCAGCGGAATGGCAGAGGAGGGCTTCTTGGTGACCGTGTTACCCATGAGGTCCCGGTAGACCTCGGCATCCGGGGTAACCGTGCGACATGGGATGGCTTTTAACAGTTGCTGGTAAACTTGTGCTCGCAGTTTGTGGTTATTGGCCCAGTGGCCTTGCCTGGCCATCTGCTTGAACTCCTTCAGTTCCTTACAGTCCACCTTGGTGGCCCCGCTGGTCTTGGCAAGCTCACCCATCTGGTTCCAGTCCACAAAGCTGCCATAGTCTTCCTCAGCCATGGTGCTGACGTTGGTGTGATGTTGGCTGAGGACAGGGGAGGGGGGGCTGAGAGGGTATGACTAGCCTTCTGTCCTCCACGCAACAGATGAGTTAGTCGTCTTTATCTTAACTGCCCATGATAGTCACTAGAAAACACATTACAAAAAGAGGAGAATCGGTCACTCGGTGAGAAGAGTTGGGCTTACATTGCATGATCATCAGACTCAAGAGCTGGAAACACATGGACCCGAGTAGCTCATCTTCTATCCAGCATCCTCCCACCCGACCAGTTTCAAAGTACATTCTGTTGGGGGTCACAGGTGACTGCTATCAACTAAGAAGCAGTAATGATAAAATGAAGAAAATGGATGAAGCCTCATTAATGTGTCATTGTACACGCACAATAAAATGTGTTCTCTCCATTTCACCCATCCTACTGTATAGGAGAAGTGACCAGCTGCCACACCTGGAGAACAGTAAGGGACTCGGTGTCTTGGTCAGTGACACTTCAACACACTTTCTGCAGGGGTCAGGATCAAACCACCATTACTCTGATTACTAGAGGACTGCCCAACCTCCTGAGCTTCGCTGGCAAAATAGGCCTTTTGAATTTCTTCAATGGCAGCTGATGCCTCTCCCGCTAGCCCTCGACCATTCCTAATGACCAACTGAGGACATTCAACTGATTCCGCTTTGAGGGTCAAAAAGAAGATGTGGGGTTTTTTTTTTTTTTTTAAATCTACCTAACATGTAGCTGAAACAATGGTTATATAGATCTGGGCTGAGCAGGGTTTATTCATATGCATTCCCTTCGGGTCACATAATCAGAAGGAGCGAGTTAGAAGGAGACCACATTCAGTGAAATGGAACATTACCCAATTTCCTCCAATTAGCAGAGATTTTTGGCTTGGTAACAGCCCTCTGAGGAGAGGTGGAGGCATTGCGGAAAGCTAAGCAAACAACTTGGCCTACATGGGGCCAATTTGAGGCTATTGCATGCTAGCATGTGACGGCTGCAAAAAACAACTCCTGAGGATGAACTTTGAGGCTGTAAAAAGGGCTTGGCTTCACAAGAACGGTCCGTGTAGGCTATTGAAGTCACCGTGAGGAGATTTATGGGCAAGAGATGAAGGCCCAAAAGAAGTTACGGGGCATTGCATTCTTCAGACATGCCAGTAGATTAAGACAACAACCGGAAAATATTGAAAATGGATGTTTTCCAAGAAGTCACATGGAGATGGCGGCCTACGTTCCTCTCTCACATCAGCTGATAAGAAGATCAAGATAACATAGTGTGCAGTGTGGAGTACGAGTCTTCATGCTTGGCGCTTGATTTCCTTCAAGGGTCATGCTCAATAATTCAGGTAAGGAAATCCCAGAGAGTTGAGTCAGTTCATCTGGACACAGAATTTGGAGGAAGAAACTGTTCATCACTCATCTAAGTGATCTCTTTAGTCTCAGCTGACTGCAGGCGTCCTCCCCGATAAACAGCACGGTTGCGTAACGACTGTAACCAACGATCAGTTTCCCATCACATTGACCGAGGATGATGTGAAAAATGACAGGTCAGCCTTCCCAGACTGCTTCGATGCTACTGGTGATGGGGCAGGTTTCAAAGTGGATAGCTACTGCAGTGCTAAACCACCGAGCTGACAGCATCCCCACTGACACAGGAGCCAGGAGATGGGAGAAATCCAACATTAAACAGACCCTGGCTGCTAAGTGTGGGTATAGTAGCTGGGTGCGAGTCAAAGCCAGGAAGCCTTCCAAATGACAACAGCTACTTAAGTGTAGACAAGTGGCCATTCGGTCAGAAACAGCTGAGATGCTAATCTATGCGACATTGGTCCACCCCAAGAAAGGGATTAGCTCCCCCTGCAAAAACAGAGCAATACAGTGCATTGTGTTCAATACTGCGAGGATTACCATGGTACATCAGGGGAAACCCAACTCCGGTGAAGCGGGAGGCACAACATTATTTGAGAGGGCATTCATATTGCACAGTCCCAATGTGACACCGAGAGCTGTCAATGTGAACAAGAGTAGAGTTCATGTACCGTTAATTTTCTAAATGCTGCAATCTATCCATCCATGCATCCATCGTCAACTGCTCATCTAAAGTTGGGTGAAGGAGCAATGCTGGAGTCTTCCCCACTGCTCATTAGGCCAAAAGTGGGGGAACTGTGATTTCTGCGGCCATATTATTTTAGCACCGGGTATGCAAATGTAACCTGGGGAACATCGATGGACCAGCTACTCAACTGACATGCACCGTGTTTGCGGAAGTACCCGCTCACATACGTATCCTGGCTTGGTCCACGTCCAGGCTTAAACAGGGCCTAATTAACGGTCCCTGCATTTGCACATGAAACCATTGGGCGGTCTCAGTCGTCATGCTACAGTGCTTTTTAGAAGGTCGGGCAAACCTGCAGTCAGCAGAGACTGACGAAGTCACTCGGATGGGGGATGAACTGTTCCTCCCGCTTAACCGTATCCACATGTACTGATTCAACATCCTGGCATCTCCTTCAACTGAGACTTTCCCCCTTGCTCGGGATCCAATCAAACATAGTCAGACCAACAACACCACATGAACCGTCTGCAGCTAGAGGCCTCTTTAAAAACCACCATATTAATGAATATTAGTTCAGGGAGGACGCCGCAGAGGCTGCAGATGCTCAGTGGTAGGCTGGGATTTGAGAACCGGTCAGAAGTTGTGGGTTTGAACCCGCCGCAGGACGTCAGGAAGGGCATCCGATCATAATCCCCCAAGCTCCATCTGAGTCCGTGTCCACCCCACATAACACAGAGACTAACCATGACACCTGAAAATGGGTTCATGTGCAGGCCCTCGGGGGAAAAAAGACACTCCCACCTCCACCACCATTACTAACCATCTATACAAACATAGACAGTTACTGTGGGGCCTAAAGGCTCAGAAATCTCAAAGTGCCTTTGATCAAGCCATGAAACATGTTACCAAGCACTAAAAAAGGGTTACTTCAACTGGAAACACAAGCTGTCGAGCAGCAACATCCCAGTAATCTTGACATCAATAAGATGGGTTAAGGGGTCAGAGAATTGTCGCCCCACCAGAGAACACCCCGTTAGAAAGGTGTTGTGGTCACGGCCCCAGGGTTCACCTCGTGTGCCGGCTCATTGAACAAACCCATGATATGGAACAAGTACAGAGAAGCTCCATACGTAGCCATACTTCTCAGGATGAGGAGGGCTTAAGTGTACTTAACTTAATTCATAAAATGTCCTTTGAGGTTTAGGCAAGTCTGCAACTAACTCGAGTCAGCAAGTCTGTATGAAACGGGACGAGTCAAACACTGCCATAATCACTTGTTTGCCATGGTCAAAGTCAAACTGAGCACTGGCCTGGGGACAACTGATCACAAGCAATGGCAGATGTCTAAACCTATTTGCACTGTTGCCATCCCTCACTTTTCCAAACATTAATGCTGCCTTCTAAGAAAACGGAGACGTGTCATGTGGTCAAAGACACCGACAGGTCCGTTGTACGTGTCATGATTAGTCCCCATGCTGCAGGGGTGACACGGATACAGATGGAGCTTGGGGATTCAGACAAGATGCCCATCCTGATGCCCCGCTTTGGGTTTGATCACGCAGCTTCCGGCTCATCGGCTCCTGAACCACAAGCTCTGCCATTTAACTACCACAGCTTCCATGTGATCAAAGATCCAATGGTTTCAAATAAAGATGACTTCTTCTAGAAGATCTAGGCTAGATCTGAGACAAACTGCCTCTAAATAAATTGGCTGTTAGGGGCACAGTGTCTTGCTAAAGGACACTTTGACCTGTGAAGGAACTGGGAATCGAGGCACCAGTCTTCACATTAGTGACCGACTGCCCTACCCCCTGAGCAATCCCACCCCTGTGTCATCCTCTCAAAACTGTACATCCTCTTTGGGTTTAAAGGGATCAGTGTTGGCAGGTCAGACTACTGTCAAGGTAGTCAAGCTCAGACGTGTTATCCCACAGGCCAAACAATTACCAATAATAAGTCGATCGTATTTTGATCGAAAAATATCCTTGAAACAAATGGTGACGTAAAGGGGCAGCATACGGGGGCCGTAGTAGCTCAGCAGTTGAGTGCCAGCTTTGGGAATTGATAAGCTGTGGGTTCGAACACACCACGGGGTGTCACGAAGGGCATCGGGCCTCAATCCCCCAAGTTCCATTTAAGTCTATGTCCACCCCCAGACTACTAGTGATGTTAAATGGACCTCTTATAAAGGGCCGGCACCGCAGAGGAGGTAGGGCGGTCTTCTGGTTCTAGGTTCGATCCCCAGCCCGTGCAGACAGCCTGTCAAGGTGTCTTTCAGCGAGACACTGAAACCCTAGGTGCTCAACCCAAGATGGAGGGGTGACCTGTCCAGTGCGTCTCCCCACCTTTCGCCCAGTGACTGCTGGGACAGGCTCCAGCATGACCCCGCGACCCTACTTCTGATAAGCACTTGGTGATGGATGGATGTCAGTGTCTCAGCTGGGGGTGGGGTGGGGT
>OMLC01056871.1:0-11192 GCA_900302585.1 Regalecus glesne
AAACACACGAGCCGCCCTCATCTATTATGAATGACTTCCTGTTGTGTTACCGGAGTGTTATCAGAGCCAAGAAGAATGGAGCAGCAGACACACACACACACACACACACACACACACACACACACACACACACACACACACACACACACACACACACACACACACACACACACACACACACACACAGCTGTCCTCTTTATCTCTATTTCACATAAGAGCTCACAAGTGTTTGGTTTCTGTTTTTCATTTGAGTGTTCATACCGCCAACACTGTATCTACTCACATTGGCACTTCAAACTGGCAGGGTCAATGGCCAAGTGACTTTGGTTTGTACAGCAATAACTCCATACGCTGCCATCACCCTTCTCTTTTTCCCTTTTCTACTCTCTATGTGTTTCTGTCTCTTCCTGCCTCCCTCCCTCCCTCTCTGTCACCTTGTGTACATTTTGATCCATACATGCATGTTTTCAGTGTGTGTATGAATGTTGTCAGTGCTTGAGCACATGCTCACCCTATTCAGCCTCCCATGCTGCAGTGTCAATGGCATATCACACAGACGTCACAGGGGGTCTAGAAATCAACTGACTTTTGCTTTTTCTATTCGATCGCATTCACATATTGCATTGTTGATATACAAAGTCTGCATTTGCCTGAGACTGTAAGGAGGATGGTATCTGTGTTTGTGACAACTGACAACTGAACCCCTAACTGCTCCCTGAGCACCACATGGTGATTCCTCACTGATCCTATACATTAGGATGGGTTAAATGCAAAGAATTGTAAATTCCCCCCTTGTTAGACTGATGAGGGAAAAATACTATTGATATTGTTATTATTTGACTGAGACCAAGGGAAATCTCAGGTCAAGTCTTGGTTTACCTTACTTGCTTACTCTTGGGTTAGGACAAGATTTCTATGACTAAATTAAAATGATCACATTTTCCAAGCTTTCATCTAACTTAATCAAATTAGGAATAGCCTTCTGTGTTTATATGCAAATGAAAGGAAAATAAAGATTTGATTGCAAGATTTGCCAACTCGAAATCTCAAACAGTTTATGGTGGTTCATGCTAAATGACGATTGCATCAAATTACTAATCTATTGATGAATTAATTATATATATTGAGTCCTGGCACCTGCAGAGAAGCATGTCAAAGTGCCCTTGAACAAGACGCTGTTCCCCTAACAGCTCTGCCCTGTGATGGGCTGTCGGCCCTTCAAGGGTGTTTCCCCACCTTTCACCCAATGAGCACTGAGATAGACACCAGTTCTCCCATGATTCAACTTTGGATAAGCAGTTGATAATGGATGGGTGTATTAAGTTGTCTGTCTAACCCATTTCATAGACTTTACACAGTGACTTTTGGGTGAATATAATCATCATGTAGTACATTCGAATTTGGTTCCTGACCATAACTACTATATTTTATACTGTTTTTAGCTTTACATTACATTTTCAAGTGTGTATATGTATGTGAGAGGGTGCTGGAACTTCCCTCTGTTCCTGCAAAGCACAGGGCCTCCTTAACTTCAACCTTGTTGCTCTTTACTGTCAACATTGACTGCATAAAAAAATCCAATTCAATAATTAGGGGCGGCATAGCTCAGTGGGTAGAACGGTTGTCTGGCAATCGGAAGGTTGCAGGTTCGATCCCCGGTCCTGCATATAGCATGTCGAGATCTCCTTGAACAAGAGACTTAACCCCTAACTGCTCCCCGAGCGCCATATGTTGGCCGCTCACTACTCCTATACAATAGGTTGGGTCAAAAATGCAGAGAAATCCAAATTTCCCCTTGCGGAACTGATAAGGGAATCTTTATTATCATTATTATTAACTCCCAATCCGCTCTGCCATTTTTTCTTGATCTTGGATTGCTAGGTGATTTGCCCCTCTAACTCCTAACTTTCACTCATGTTTTAATCTTCATACAATTCTTTATTTTTAATTTTTTTACCTCAGCGTGGCCCCTCTCCCCATAGTTTTTTTCAGCTGTGGAAAACCTTCAGAACCCAGCTATCAAATTCTATTCTCATCTCCTGTTCTCAGGGGCAGCCTGGCTCAGCGGGTAGAACGGTCGTCTGCCAATCGGAATGTTACAGATTCGAGCTCTGCACCTGCAGAGAAGCGTGTCGAAGTGTCCTTGAGCAAGAGACTGTTCCCCTAACAGCTCTGCTCTGTGATGGGCTGGCAACCCTTCAAGGGTGTACCCCGCCTTTTGCCCAATGAGAACTAAGATGGGTTCCAGTTTCCCCGTAACCCTATTTCGGATAAGCTGTTGACAATGGATGGATGGATGGATATCCTGTTCTCTTCACCCTGTGCCTCACTAGGTTGAATACATGGGGAGGATGGTAGCAGGAACATAAGCTCCCATTTACTCATAGCATAAATTGACTAGTAAAGCCAGAGACCCCAGATTAGTGCCCGAAGACACCCACTGCTACTAACACTCTAGTCGGCAATTAATCTAAAATAGTCACCCTTATTCAACTCATGTTGCATCTGGTTACAAGGCTGACCTGCTTTGGAAAATATTGCCTGCTGCTGCTAGATGATGTCATCATTGTGGGACCTCAGCACAGTAAATAATAGATTTTTTTGTGAGTGGGTCAAGCTTTGGGCAGTTAAGAATAACAAATGATTTAAAATCAAATAATACGCTGGATAGAACAACAGTGAATCAAATGGCAGTTATTTGACAGTCAAATAGTCAAATGAATCAGTTGACTATCAAATGGTTTAAATGATAGAACAGTTTTTGAGCTGGGCTTGTACCATGTATGTATCTATATACATAGTATGATATACTGTGGGCTTATATTCTGATGCAAGTAGAATTCCAAAATATTTTTTTGCTTCGATTGAATTTTCTTACATGTTAGTGACCGCTGACTTTAATTTATCTTTGCTGTCCTGATTCAGTATACCCAACTCATAAAGCATTGAAAGCAGGATAAAGCAAAAGTAAAGGGCTATTTGTCGCTGTTGATATTTTCACCAAAGTTGTGTGTATAAGTAATGTGGGGATGCATACTGTTGTAGCAAAATTGGATCACACATCCTTCATGAAATCCTTGTACATCCCTTGACCTTAGCCTCAAATTAGATGGATAGCGCTATGGCACCTATTGACTGGACAGTAAGGACAGCTTCTCAGCATTCTGAGAGTTGGACTCCTACAAGCCATTCCAGTAGGATTTCTGCTTCACTCAGGGAGTTATATATGGAGCTTATATAACCAAGGGAATTTATAATATGATTTGTAGCTGTAAGAATAACTCAAGAGGTAGGGTGGTCATCTAGTAATTGGAAGATTGGTGGTTTGATCCCCGTTTCTTTCAGAGAGTGTGTTGAAGTGTCCTTGAACAAGACATTGAACTTCTACCCACTGAAGCTCTGAGATGGAATGGTGACTCATCCATGGTGTTTCCTCACCTTTCATCCAATGAGTGCTGTGATAGACTCCAGCATGACTCAGTGACCGTACTGCATGTGTGAGTTTGTGTGTGCATGCATGCATGCGTGCGTGCACGTGAGATGCAAGAGTCCGTGTGTGTATGTCTGTCCATATATGTGCAACTGATGATGTGACGTCTCACAATATACAAATGCGACATTCAGCAGCATGATATATAAGAATATTTGGTTGAATGCACATTTTTCTTAATCTTTCTTTGCCTTCTGTTGATTCAAAATGCATCATACAAGGACAAAAATATATCCAGATTGAGCCCTTCACATAAATCATTTGTGGGGAAAAAGTTGCATTTCATGAATTTCATAAAATGAATGTTATGAGCTGTTGGACAGACATGTATGCTGACAGAGAAGCAAAGGAGGGATATTAATCTCTCCCCTCCAACCATTCATATGGTAGGGTTACACAACCCTTTGATTTCTATTGGACAGTAGGTTGGTGGAGGTAGTCAGCACTACCATGACCGCTCTGTTCAATACACCTGGCTATAGTATTTTTCATCTCGAGCATCGAAAGAAGCCCCTTCTGTCGCCTCATCTAGATCAGGTAGAAGACTAACTATTAACTGAATGGTTGCAGAAGCCCACTCTCAGTTAACAATAGTTATTGCACAAATAATTTAAATTATCATTCAATTACTTTCTCCTTTTGGGTTAACAAAAGGGGGAGGAAAATGTAATATCTGACTTCTGCACAATAATACTAGCCTTCTGCATGTTTAGATGGTGGCACCCTCTAGCTTTCTTATGCACATTTCCTGAATAGATGCCATTTTAAACAAAATGCAGAGTAAAGTGATCCCCCCCCTATATATTAGGCAAAAGGTAATCATTTTACCTGTGTGGACTGTTCAATGAACTTGTGTTTGGCTGATTATCAGTGTATATGGACTGTCTCTCGAAGTCAGTATCAACTTTTCCAAAATGCACTGGTCTGGATCATGTCGTTTTGGTGCCAAAGCATACTAGAGTGGGCAAGTTAAAACATTAAGATCGTCATCCAAGATTGATGATCATAACAGCTGCTTGCTCACTACATATTGACAGATATGAGAAAAATCCCCAAATTTGTCCAAGTTGCTCTCTCAGATGTGTTCAAAATATCATTAACATGATATAAATATTGTATCCGTGATTCATATGATGGTCTCTTCCATCTCGGTCTCAGTTTGCATGAAAATGCCTCACGGGATATCCTTTGGGTTGCTTACATGTTGGTTTTAGGATAAACTTTGGATTTCTGGATTATCTTTGACATTATGCATGTTAAATGGGTCCTGGATTAAATTGTTTCCTCATTCAATAGACATGATTTATTAGTATGAATTATGTAGCATTGCCCAGAGAGAAATGGCATTAAGAGATTAACAAATTTGCTTAGTAAAGATCAAATCAATGACCATCACATTTCATTTAGGGTACATTTGAGAGATGGAACTGGAAATCTGTGTATTGACAACATATAATTGGGTGTTATCATTGACAAAAAAAGTGATGAATTGAAGCTGAACATATTTTTTTCACGATTTTGCTTTGAATCAAAGGCTGGCAATTACATGAATATATCCCGTATCTGTCAAGCTTTTCTTCCCATGAGTATTTAATAATTCCCGACATGAGCTTTATCTGTTCCAAGTCTCAGCTCCCCTCCCAACACAATCCCTCATCTGAATGATAGGCTTCTGCAGTCTGAAATATGCACAATGTGGGTCCGCTGCTTCAAAAAGGTTGACCCAAATATAAGACAATCCTGACAATAAGATGACCCCCCCCATTTCAAAACTAATTTTCAGAAAGACTTTTTGAAACTTAATCTTGTTTTCATAAAGGAAATTGATGAAAACAATGAAGATTATAGGACTGCGGTAGCTCAGGGAAAGAGTGTGTGCTTCAGGAAGTAACAAGCCAGAGGGTGCGGGATTGAACCTACCATGTGGCTTCATAGGAAGGACATTTGGCCTTAATCCCCATGACAGTCCTGAGATGGAATGGTGACCTATCCAGGGTCTTTCCCATCTTTCAGCCAATGACTTAGCGGGATAGGCACGAGCAGGTCTGTGACCTGACTACGTTTAAGGGCTTGACAACGAATGGATGGATGAATCGCTAATGATGAAAAAACACATTGCATAAAACAAGGTAGGGTGTGGTTTTAATCCGAAGTGCTTCGAGAGGTCACTAGACTAGAATAATGCTATATAAAATGGTCCATATACTGTATACTGAATAAAATGTCAACATCTTTTAAATTAAATGATCTCATTTCTATGAGGTGGAAATTTCCTCATTTTTGTGAATGGAACCACTTATGCATTTAGATGGCATAACATTAAAATACACTGTGTTCTATTGGTATTTCTATTACCAATTAGGCTATCAGGCACATGGTGAAAAAAACAATCATGTTGTTCAGGGCGGCATAGCTCAGGAAGATGAGCAGGTCATCAAGTCATCAGTAGATGGGTGGTTCAATCCAAGGCCTGAGGAAAAAGCATTTCAACTTGTTTTTGAGCTAGACACTTAAACTCCTAACCTCTCCGTGTGCTGAGACTGCTCATCTCTCATATACAATAGGATGAGTCAAATGCAGAGAACAAATTTCATTGTATGTTTATAGAATTATAAATAGAGCTTCTTCTTAATTGTAGCCTATTCAATACACTGCATTAACCATCAAAGTTCAATTTAATTGTAGAATAGCCTTTAGACAAATCTGACAGAGAGAATAATCCGCACTAGGTTAAAATCAAGGACATAATTGGACTATTAAAATTTAAAAAGCAGTTGTTTTGACACCAGTTCTGTGATCATCAGCTATAATGGACATGAGTTAGCAACCCTGATTATTTATATTGTTAAATATCAGGAAATACATTTCATATAAAATAATTTCCTGGTTACAATCACTACCATGGCCATCGTAAAGTCTGGGCATGGCATCCATCATAAATGCACTTCAGTTACCAGTAAATCTCTGAAGGTGTTAATTTTCACTCTAACTGGATATAGCTATTGGCGCTGGTGTTTGGTGAATTGGACTTCTTTGCAATTGTCTACTTCAGTAGTATCTTACGGTTACCCAGATATGTTGAAGGAGCTGTATATCCAAAATGCAGTGCAAATTTAAAGAACACAGGCACGTTAATGAGACACGGCCAAAACACACATGCAAAAGTCTCAAAATTATATTAGTGAGTAACAAGAATGTTGATAATGAAATGGGCCATCATGCCATAATACACACCCCTGTTGTGAAATGCCACCCGAAATACTTTCAACTTGCTCAAAAAGAACTTTTTTTTTAAACATTTTTTTGAATTAGAATGGGTGTATTTCCAGAACGTGGTGTCATGGACAAAGAAAAGTATTCGTTTGAGTTTTTTGCCTTATGAATTACAATGCAAGGCCATGGTTCTTATGGCCCATCTTTCCAAAACCCTGACAGTGTCAAAAACGTCCCATGGGACTGAAAGTCCATTTGTTTGACACCCCATTATCAATAACAAACACCCACTGCCACCCATTTTGCCTCTAATACCCCCCCCTTTCCGACACCGTGGTCACTGGCCTGGTAGCTCACTACAACCCTGCTCTTTCCCTCAGCCTCCACTGTTTTACCTCCCTGAAAACTTGTACCACTACTTCTCCCTGGTTCACTGCCAAACTACTTCATGAAGGCCTTTGGTCATCAACTGGAGAGGTGTCATAAACGATCCAGCCTCACTATCCACCTTCAGGCCTACGAAGACTCTGTAAAGATCTCAAACAGCTCCAGGCCCATGTCTTTACCTGCAATGCCATTGGTCAGCTGACGAATAGACCTTTCCCATGATTATGTCACACACCTGTGAGCATGCAATGCATTCTAGAAGTTGTATTTAAATCATATGATCAACTATTTATGTTGTCTATGGTGATTGCACAGAGCTTTACATATACCTCAAAGTTTTTAGTGCAATATCAGCAAAATTATGGAAAATCCTTCAACTTAGACTGACCAGCACATCCCTAATTTTTTTCTAAAACTTGCACAGGGGCCAAGTGCTACAGAATGACAGTAAAATGAAGACTTATCTCTGAATAAAGGCCTAAAAATACCTGGTGTTATTGTTGGTGAGTGAAAAGGGGAGGTTAAAGTGGCTGAGCAAGCATAAATGGAGAAGGCAGGTGGGACTAGAACTAACTTTATTGTAGTGAAAAGATTAATGCAAGACTGATAAGAAACTCTGCAACTATGCCAAAGAAAGGGACAGCCCTCAAAGCTTTTCCTAATAGGAAGCAGGGGTACAAGCTGTGAAAGGACGGCCATCTTTGAAGAGTTCTTGTGAAGCTGGATGTGCAGGGGGAAAGACTGCTGTTCCTTTAAAGCCAGAGTTCATTCTTCAGTGAAGAGTATTCACTACACTATGTATCTTCGCCTCGACCAGGCAACAGGGGATAAAGTGGTAGACATGGTTTTTATGATATGTTTTTTGATTTATTCAGATGGCCAGATTTTATTAGTTGGGGGCAACATAGCTTAGTGGGTAGAGTGGTTTTTTTTGGTGATCAGAAAGTTGCAGGTTTGATCCCGGTCCTGCAGAAAACGTGTTGAGGTGTCCTTGACAAGTCACTGAGCCCCGAACTGTTCCCCCGGGTGCCAAATAGTGGCTGCTTGCTGTTCTTATACAATAGGATTGATCAAATGCAGAGCATTGCAAATTTCCCCTTGTGGGACCGATAAGGGAAGCTTTAAATATCTGTATTATCCTAATTGTCTGTGAATGAAATCCAGTCATGTTATCAAGATCCTTCAATACTGAGTTATTGAAATATTTGCTCTGTATGTCATATCATCTTCCAGAAGGCCAAGTTGCAATCTAACAAAGGACATTCCTACTCTGCTGATAAGCTTCTCTTTAGACCTCTTTTCATATAGGCAGGTGAATCCATTGTATTGGCATTTTTGTCTGAGCCAACATAAATTAGGCTGTTGAAAGCAGGCCCAACCAAATGAGTCAAAACTGTTTTTGAAATCGACATAATCTGGTAACCCAGAATACAACATAGGCAATTTTGGATCATTTCTTAATTCATGTGCTGAGAAGCCACCATGTTGATTTGGCTCTTGGTTGATGTTCTGCTTCTTCAACTGTTAATTATCCGCTTTCAGCTTTCTTTTGTCATGTTCAAGTTGGGAAATGTTCCCTCTATGCTTGGCTCTGCTTGCTGATCACAAGCCATTTCTGCTTCTTCTTGATCTAATTCTTGATAACAAGGTGTTGATAATTAGGTGGACAGATTCATATTTTCAATTAACAATGACATATGTTCCTCCACATCATATGACCTGTTCCTCGCTTTTGAAGTCTGTCTCACTTTCTTTATCATTTCCCTTTATTTTTCGGTACAATTGTTTGAATGTTGTTCATATAGGTCTTTCGACCCCCAGTGAAATATTTTGAACATACTCTCTATCCTGGCCCTGGAGTGATATTCTATCAAGACATCATATGCAGCCATCATTTTCTGGGTTTTGCTTTTCCTTACTTTTACCCTTCGGGATGGTGTAAAAAGAAATCTCTTTGTCTCTAAGGCTATTACTAAAACACTTTGCCACACATAAAGGGATTCCTCCGACCAATGGTTTGCATTTTCATTCTTCACCAACACAAGGATTTATTTGGCTCCATCAGACTCTATTAAGAGAGGGTTCTTTGTTTTCCCGTCATTCTGTAGCACTGGTCCCCGTTCAAGACTTTTGAAAAAAATCTAGGGATGTATTGGTCAGTCCAAGTTGAAGGATTTTCCTTAATCATTAGCTGTAGACTGAGATAGATGTAGAGCTCCATACGATCACCATAGAAGACATAAACAGCTGATCACATGGTTAAATACAACTCTTGAAATGTATTGGGTGTTCCCGTATGTCATGTAATCAAGGGAAAGGTCTATTTGTGTAACTTGAGTGATGCTGTTAGTCACAACTAACTGGAGCCATCATGGTCGCCTGATTAAACAACAGTCCATTCTTGTCAAAGAGGCTGCCTGCCATTAAATGTATCTTGGGTGAGCCGATCACGCATGAACAGTCCCAAGTGCAGGTGTGAATGCACCCAATGTGACATCAATGTCACATTTTCAATAAATTTTCAATAAATTTCAATTTAGCTTTCACAATAAGTAAAGTACTTAGAGTGTAATGATATTCAAATGCATGATGATAAAGATGATTACTCTTATTCTTCTAAATTTAAAAGCCACCTTTAATACCATTGAGTTTGTGGAATTTGCTGCCAACAGCACCAAATTAATACACCTAATTCAAACTGACACAATATGTTTGTAGACCAATAAATAACTCATGTAAAAAAATGTATTATTTGTGTTAGGCTAATGTTTAAAATGATGAGACTGATAATCCAAGTAGTCCCCCCCCCATGTTTTTTTATGTACAGAAAGCCAAAAATATTTGTAGAATTAATGAATTCCTTTTAAACTCTATTCTTCAGTGGCATTGGCTGGTCATCACACACACACAAAGATGGTAACTTGACTTATCCTTAAAATGTCTTCAAAACTTTCCCTGACTCAGGTTCATCTGTTTGTTAAAAATGCCCAAAGGACAAGATTTTCATTTGTTGACATGAGCAAAAATAATATTTTATTCATTAAGTTAATTGTGAATACTCCAACCTTCACATAGGCAAATACATATGTGATGTATTACCCAATGCACTCGTCATTCACGCCGTAATTAACCCGTCGGAGTAATAAAGGAATAGCTCATCTTATCTTATTTCTTGCAAGGCAACAATAGATAACATGATTGTTGTCCAACCTGATCATATTAATGATTTATTGTGCTCCAATTTACTTCAGTCACACAGCAACATTCAATAGCGTACCTCTAATTGGCTCTGGGCTCATTCCTGCTCCCTCCTCTTCTATCCTTTCCCTTTCTTGTTCAGAGCAATGCTCACCTGTTTGGTTAGATTGTAAAGTTTAAAAAAAAATCATTATCATTGCTGGGTAGGCTATCAAATTTTACACGTCTTATAGGCTATAATGTGCAAAAGAATTGATGAGTGTTCTATAAGAATATGATCAAATTTGCATGTTTATTTTACCTGGGGGCCATGGTAGTTTAGTGATAGAGTGCACCCATCAGGAAATGAAAAGTTGGGTTCAATCTCACTGTGGGGCATCAGGAAGGACATCCGGCCTTAATGTCCCATGTTCCATTTAAGTCCATGCACAAACTGACCTTTTTTGTTTTGCCCATTTATACAGTGGAAGCCAATAGCGATTTATTTAAACACCAGAGACATTGAGAAAGCCACTTTATAGTGTTTGGTCATTGTAGGCTGCAATTAAACGTGTTCTCTCCATTTTACCCATCCTATTGTATAGGAGCAGTGAGCAAGGGGCTGTAGCATTCAGGGACCATCTCCAGTTCTTTATCCTTCTTCCTTGGCCAGGGACACAGGCAAGAGTATTAGCACTAACATACACATCTTTCTGATAGAGGGAGGAAACTTGAGGACCTGGTGGAAACCCATGTAGACATGAGGAGAACATGCCAAGTACATCACAGGGCAAATCAGTTAGGAGAACAGTGTCTTCTTGCTCAAGGACAATTCAACATGCTTCTCTGCAGTTGCTGGAATTGAATCTGCTATCTTCCAATCAGCAGACAACGGCTCTACCCACTGAACCATGCTGTCCCTCAT
>OMLC01056873.1:0-12632 GCA_900302585.1 Regalecus glesne
CCCCCAGTAGAACAAATCCAATACATGAACATCAACATCAACACACCATCTAATTAAAAATGATTGTACTTTTTCTGTTCATACTGTATATAGTGTTCATATTTCTCCCCTTGTTAAATTGATATTACTTATTATGTTTGATGCCTCTCTTACTGTGCTTTCCACTTTACTGCTGTAACACCGTGATTTCCCCCCCTGTGGGACTAATCCTATCTCATCTTATCTTACCTTAAAAGGGAGCCACTCTGATCCAACTGCACTCAGCATGTGACCAGATCAGTTGAGGCAGAGCACCTGGCTCTGATGCAATAACGGACTTATCTCGATCAGGTCTTACATCATCAGAACTGTGAGAATACAGACACTTGATCAAGATGCAACTTGAAACTTCTGACTCATGCAATATTTACTTCACAGACGTGAGTCTTCATTGAAGTCCTCGATGATTCAATCAAGTGTGTGTCACGGAGACCTCAACTTATATACTTCAAACTGATACATTTGGCCTATCCTACCTCATTGAAAGGTTTTAAAATGAAACTAATACAAGCCCCAATTGCACTCACTGGTCAGATCAGGCACTTGGAACAACAATGTACATTTTTTGAGAGTGCAGCCCAATCAGACACATCTGGAATATGAAATATTTTCAATAATGTCACCATTGCTTGATGTTGACGTGCAACCCAACCCATGCCTTTGCCTTCTTAATTATGATTCACAGCTTTCCCTAACACTCAACCAGTGTAGACTACTTTTGGCAGGACTCACTGCAGTGAAAAAAGTCATCTTGAGACTTTGGTTCTACCCTAATCTGCTCTTAGAACAATATTGGCTTAATACCTATCAATATATTATTTCTCTTGAGTGCACAACTGCACGTCTTAATAAGGCCAAGCCCTCAACCATCCAGGCATGGTCAGGGATGACACGGTCCATTGAAAACCTCTTGAAGGGAAAAAAATGTCATGGAATTATATTTTTTACTTTACCTGATTCATTTATCTATTTTGATCTCTAAGGGGATATAGGCTTTTTATTTTTATTTTTGGTTGTTTTGATGCATAACGCTCTTCAGCGCCTACCAGAGGGGAGGAATGGAACAGCTTTTGAGCAGGATTTGATGGGTGTGCAGTGATGTTGCCTGCCTTTTTCCTGACTTTGGAGAAATATAAGTCTTGAATGGAGGACCTTTTGGCATCAGTGATACTCTCAAGATATTGAGATTATCACTGATGATATAATTAAGCCTTTCGGGAGGATATAGTGGTGTGTTATCTGTAGTTTTGAAAGGGCCTTCACTTTTGTGCTAATTCTTGCCGTTTCCCTTCAACAATAGAATCACATTCATGCCATTGCAAATATCATGAGATGTCTTTGAAGGCCGGTTAAGATAAGTGATATTTTTTTGCTTAAGTGAAGAAAATGCTTCAATTGTTTTGGCTTAAACTAGATTATGACTTAAATGTGTGTGCCTTTAGGGGTATATGCCATAGGTAGACATGGGTATTTACATACTGAAACTACCTCCAGCCCTCAAAAAAACAACAACAACCAATCATTAACAATTTATGGAAGTACATTTACGCATGCTTAATAATCCAGGGGAGGCACTCGCTGAAAGTTGAGTCAGTTGACAAAGCACTTTGGTAGCATGTCAGTGTACAGATCTCCCTCCGCTGCCCTAGTTTTGCAATTTTTGTCTTGCACCGTAATAATGTTTTCTGGATGTGCACATACTTGGTTCCTCTTTAGACATGGGCATTAGCCTACATACTTTTACAGAGCTCTGGTTTGTGCTCAAGAGAATGGTGTCATTTTTTACAAAATCAAATTACACAGGAATACTCGGAGCAATCCTTTAAAAATTAAAAAAGGAACAGAAAAGAACAAGAATGATCTCAAATGTTCTGTCTATACCCACTTTTTATTCAGTTCTGCGACGTGTCCTTTTATCTTTCGTTCTGTGTTTGTTGTGTCAG
Organism: Regalecus glesne; assembly: GCA_900302585.1. Lineage (NCBI taxonomy): Eukaryota > Metazoa > Chordata > Actinopteri > Lampriformes > Regalecidae > Regalecus > Regalecus glesne. Next base: position 1,983 of record OMLC01056873.1, read on the forward strand.
CTCCCTGCTAATTCATCAGCTTAGTGTTGATGTCACACTGCCAGATATTATTCCCAGCTTGACCAATCAGCACTGGGCTTGGTCCAGCTGTTTGTTACTAATAGTATTTCAGCTCAAACAATCATTTAATTGCCTTTTGTCTACATTTGATGTAAACACTGGTGATTACAAAGACGGTTGGGACTGCCTCATTTGCTCAAATATGGACTGGGATTGATCTGGACAGCAGCTTAACTGGCAAGCCTGGTACAGAAATACAAACATAAATGTCCAAAATCTGAATTTCTGACTCTTGCTTGTTGATGTGGGTTGACAGCGGATCAAACACCAGCTGAGTGTGTTTCTTTATGCACTTTCACCAGATGTAGCCCTGGCCAAACTGGGCCCAGAACAGCTGAGCTGCAACACACGTGGTTCACAACAGCCTTCGCAAGCCACCCGACACCTCTTCTATGTGATGCTTTGCACAGGTGTTTACATGGATCTGCACAGAAGTATGTGCTGGCATGTCAGCTACATAAACATTCTGTGTCCCTTCTTGTTCCATTTTCTGCATGTATTTAAAAGCATAAAAGCAGAGGACAATGCATTAGAACAGAATGAATATATTCCAGTTAAATGAGACAAAAGGGTATCAGCAAACAAAGGACGGCAGTGGAGATATCTGGACTAAGTGGTTGGAAAATATAATGGAAGAAAGCACCATTGAGTGAAATGATATAATATCTGTCGAGAGACATTCTATGCTAAAAAAAACAACAACCTGCTTGATTGAACCAGGGGTTTTATCTCCAGCAGGCCATGATCAAATGACGTTCATTGTTGTCCAATGATCTAATTATAATGACATTGTGAAGCCTATTCAATTTAATCTTACATTTATTTCTATGTAGATTATCTCCATTAATTATGTGAGAAGGGAGCAACACTAGGGTTACACAACTGTTTTTTTTCTTGTCTTGATGCATGCTCAATAATCCAGGCAGGGAAATCACAAAAAGAGGTGAATCTGTTCAGCTGGATCAGAAGTTTATTGAGAAAAATCTCTCAATAAAATCATCTCAATAAACTTCTGATCCAACTGAACAGATTCACCTCTTTTTGTGTTTTTTTTCTTTTTTGCCCTTATATCATTTGCCACCCTCGAGGAAAGTTTACACCTGTAAATTTGTCTATACTGCCTATACACAGGACTAAACACTTCCACTGTATATTGTACTCTCAGTAAATAGATAAATAAATAAGATGGATTCCCTTATCCGTTCCGCAAGGGGAAATTTAGATTTCTCTGCATTTTAACCCATCCTGTTGTATAAGAGCAGTGAGCTGCCAACGTATGATGCTCGGGGAGTAGTTAGGGGTTAAATAACTTGTTCAAGGACACCTTGACACGCTTTCTACAGGACCAGAGACTGAACTTGCAACCTTTCGATTGCCAGACAATCGCTCAACCGCTTATCTATGCCACCCCGTTATATCAAATGCATATGAGCTCAAATAAACATGAATAATTTTCCAGAGTATAAATAAACACTCTTACTGTCTTGTGGTGGATTGCGCCTATGATGTCTGGTTTGTTATTCCCTGGCTTGCGTGCTCTGCTGCTGAACTACTGAGGCCCCTTCAAACTTCATCATATTTTTCATATATCTTGTAATTCTATTATAATACTTTTATCCTCTCTGCTTGTTATTCTGTATTCTATATACACAGCATCCATTGCATGCCTGTGCATATTGGGAGAGAGATCCCTCCTCTGTTACTCTCCTTGAGGGTCCCTCATATTTTTTCTCCCAGTTAAAGTTTTTAAAAAAGCTAAGGGAGTTGTTCCTTATCTGATGTGAGGGTCGATGGACAGTATACTTTTTAAAGCCCACTAAGAAAAAATGTTAATTGGGATAAAGGGCTATATACAAGTAAAACTGACTTGGCTTGTCTGTCTGGTTTGTCAGCTGGTGACATCATTATTCAGCATGTGTACTGGACATATCAGTACTTGTAACTCTTTAACATAAGAGCAATAGTGTCTTGATTTGTCTCTATTCACTATGTTGAAATTGGCTATTTTATTCAAGTATACCCTTTCAGCTGTTAAATGCGAAAATCATACATATTATTATACTATTGTGTATTTGTTGAGGTGAGGCTTTCACCACATTGGTCGATAAAGGCTTATAGCGGAAATTACGTACTATTTATGCAGATACAAAATCCAACCGGCAGGTGTCTCCCTAACCATTCAGCCAGTTCAACATAAAAAGAAGAGAGTTAGAGAAGACGCGACGTAATCAGGGGGCATTTCCAACATGGCTCCCAGCTGAGACCGGAGCATCGCCACGACTAGTTAATTCACGTTAATCTGGCGACGTGTTGATTCGCAGCTAACACTGGTTGCAGGTGGCAACACTCTGCATTTGTGAGACATCGGGAATGGATACCGTTTACCCAGCGTATGTCCGGTGACCAGGAGGTATCCCCGGCGAAAAATAATGGTTGCCCCCTCCACTAAGAACAACAAAAGCTGCTGCTGGTGGGGAGCGCGGCCGACGAAGCAGGTTTACACACGGGCTTCGTCGCTGGATTTCACACACGGGGCCGCGGCTCGCTTGATGGACTGAATGACATGGACTCACCGGAACGGGAGGAAAATGGGGACTCGTTTCTCGTCGACGTGAACGAGAATGAGAAGGCAGCGTACCTTTGCAAATCCTACGTCGCACTAAAAGACCGCAGCAGCAGACTTGGCAAGGGCTCCCCGGCAGAGGACGGCAGACGCCCCGGAGGTGTCAGCGGGGGTCGTGTTTGTGTAGCCAGCAACGGCAGGAATGTAAACAAAGACGGCGGTGCCCCAGTCATGCTGGGTTTAGTTGCGGCAGAGAATAAGAACAAGTGCCTTCTCGGTAGACTGAGAGACGGCCATGTCATTTCGGACGTTTGCGTCGATCACAGTGTCCTCAACGGATTTACTCGGTCACCCAGTCAGGGTCAACAGACGATGGCCGGGTTGGACCTTGTTGAAGGAGGAGGAGGAGGAAGAGGAGAAAGAGGAGGTCTCGCCGGGAGCGGGCGGGGGACCGCAGCCGTTTCCTGCCCAGCTGTGCTCGGGGAGGGGAATGGACTGTTACTGCCTCTGGATCGGGTTTCACAGACGGACCGAGATATACGACGGGACTTATCGGGAGAGAGTGGATGGGAAACCCCGGACTCCGACAGTGTTAAACAGGAAGATAAGACTACCGCCGAACACGTCCCAGCCTCTCTTCCTTTCAGACAACTGTCATGTACTAACATGCACCAGCGGAACTGTGCTTGCATGTTGGCTTTCTCGGTAGTACATACAGAAGAACCCAACGGAGATATCGACAGTCTGGAGTCGAGGAGCCCCGATGTGGACGTCGCCTACTATAAAACTAAAGATATGTTTTCCAGCCACGAATCTTGCAATGACGTTGTGGACTGTGAGGACGTTAAAGTGCCCAACGGCCGCTTGCATATCGTAAACACGAGAGCAACATGTGACTGCCCCGAGTCGGATTACTGCAGTGGGAACCAAACCAACTTTCATTTGGACCAGGTGTGTCAAAGAAAACAAGAAAACACCCCAGGGTTGGGATCAGGGTCATGCCGGAGAAGCCAAAACAACAACAGCAGCCGTTGCGGGGGATTGGCCTCAGGGTCCCCGGGGGAGTACGAAGCAACCGCGGCTGAACTCTCACCCTCCGCCTCAAAGGCATTGGACGTCACGAAGTGCCATCTAACCCCGGGATCAAGTGCCAAACTCCCCTCGCCTTGCCCTTCGTCGCTTTCCAATCTTACCACCGACAGTCCATTAACCGAACCCAGTATCAGAGAAGACAAGGAGGATTTGGCCGGCTTCAGTTTGCCGGCTAGGCCGCAAAGTTTGCGGACTAACTCGAACATCATACTTTCCCTCAGCTGCGATGCCACCCCCTTGTCCCCGGAGGATGGGGGCTTTTATTTTGAAGGTGAGGGATGTGAGGATGAGATCAGGAGCGCTTTTGATGTGGGCCGTCGACAGAGTGCCCCGGATACACTTCCCGAGCCGGTCGAAACGTTGGACCAATCAGATCAGAAGCTAATGCCAAAGAGATTTGGCATTGCTGATTTCTTCACAAGGTAAATAATTATGGACCAGCTAAACATTCACACACAAATTCCACTCCTACTTGTATCTTTGTTTGAACCCCTCATGGATTACATTGATTCACCAACCCTAACACTAACCTCAACCATCAGAAATACATGCCTGACCTTAATGTAGTGTTTGCCTGTGCACTAAATAGTGCTACTGGTCTCCACTGGCATACTTTCAAGATCACCCAATCCTTACTCTGGCCCTTTGGGTGGCATAGCTCAGTGTGAAGAGCGGTTGTATGGCCATCAGAAGGTTACAGGATCGATCCCTGGTCCTGCAGAAAGCTTGTCGAGGTGTCCATGAGTAAAACACGGAACCCCGAACTGCTCCCTGAGCGCCATATGTTGGTAGCTCACTGCTCCTGTGCAATAGGATGGGTTAAGATGCAGAGAAATCCAAATATCCCCTTGTGGGACTGATAAGGGAATCCATTTCTCATTTCATTTCTATTTCATTTCATTGAACCCAACCAGGTACTGGCCAAACCCTTTCATTTTCCAAAATGTACTCACTCTGATTTTTAAAAACTCACATTAGCCCACAGAGAACGCAGACATGCAAAAACACGCAGACAGCCAAGGTGAAGGCCGAGTTAGACATAATTTGATTCTCAACAATTTATTGCACATTCTTTCTGAGAGCTCAGTGACAGCTAGGAGTAGTAGTATCTATTTTGGCCAACTATACCTGAAATAGATACAATAATCTGTATCAATGTGAGCAAAGGGAGACATGAGTTGCATCTCTGACAAAGTTAGTCAGTGTTAACCTACTCAAGGGCACCTGGATTGGGATCCACAGGTTGGCTTTTTCAATAGGGGATCATAATGCCCCATTGGTTATGTCTGTTACTGTTGTCAAAATGGTCTCGGATTGAATCCCAGGCTGTCTCAGGTCCTTTCCGTGTTAAGTCTGCATGTTCTCACCATCACTGCATGGGTATACGTTTCATCTGGGTGCCTGAATTTCTTCCCACAGTCAAAGACGAGCATGTTCAGATTAATACTGCTTTCAAACCTGACCAAGGCGATGACAAAAATAACTGGACTTTACAACTACCCACTGGTCCTCATGTGGACAACTGACCAGTTTCTAATGCGTGAATAGAGGATGGGTTCAATATTAAAAAAATGATAAAAAATAACTATATGACTCCAAGGGATGATTAAGAGTCTTTCATATTAAGAACACAATACAACTAGGTCAATGCAATACAATACAAACTGTTAATATTGCATGTTATGGACAGTTCAAGCATAATTGCATATCTGAACAACATGCATACACATACGTGCATTACAGTATATCTCATCACAAGCTGCCACACGATAACAATAAGAAACTGCATGGCTTTACATCATGTAGTAGTATACATTATTGACCACTATACAACGCAAGACGTACAGTACAGCTCAGGAAGGTAACTAAAAACAGCTATGTATAAAAAGTTCAAAATTGCTCACTGCAAAATTAAGCTGTGAAACAGTCTGGCTGCATACACACACATATGATTTATGGTCATGTTTACTCTTGTCATGTCCATCTACCTCAGGCATGTATGCAGGTAAACATGCTAACAATTTATTTCAATATCCGGTAGATTTTCTGCACCAGCGTGCTTTATTATCTCTTGTTTTCACCGGTATAAAGGCAATCCCAGTGCCAGGCTCAGCAGTAAAGTGTGTGCCTCAGTCATGTATAGTGGGTTCAATCCCACAGCACATTGTCAGGAAAAGGGGGTCCGGCCTTAATCAATGTGAGGCATATGATTTGAAGTGTTCTTAGTGGTTGCTAGACCAGAAAAGTGCTGTATAAACAGTAAGTCTGTCTACCATTGCCATATATATATGTATCTGAGTTTTTTTTTGTGTTGTCATTCTATATGAAGTACTTGTGAGAGCTATTAAACCAAAGTCAAATTCCTTAAAGTGAAAACCTACATTACAAAATTTTAATGATGTGTTTGCAGCAGACATCAAATATGCTTGATTTCCCTGCCTATTTGCCTTTTACAGGTTGAAATTAAAGAGCGAATTATAGCTACTTGAGTCTCACTATGGATGGCTCTTTTGGAGAAGAGAATGAGATAAACTGATGGAGAGGGTAAAAGATCTAGTTGTATGGTTTGAATATGGTAGCACTGCTGAACCGACAGGAGGCTGAGCTAGAGGTGCCAGAGTTGAAGATGCTAAGATTTTTGTTGGAAGTGACAAAAGGATGGGATTTGGAATGAGCATGATCAGAGGGAGTGTTGAGGTAAACGGTTTGGAGTCAAAGCAAGAGAGGTGAGATTGAGAAGGTTTGGACATGTGCGGTGGTGAGATGCTGGGTTTATGAGGAGAAAGATGCTGAATATTGAGCTCGCCAGCAAGAGGAAAGTCAAAGAGGGGGTTAATCAATATGGTGAGGGAGGACATGCAGGTAGCTGATGTGACAGAGGAAGATGCAGAGGACAAGGAAGAGATAGAAATCGATGACCTGAAGACGTTTTTCATCCTTTTAATAATCACTTTAGTGTCTTGGATAACAGTTAGCAATGTTAGCCAGTCACTAAATGTAGCCCCGACATTTCTCGGATTTTCACAGCTTGGCTAACATTATGTTGTACAGTGGAAGAAGGTTTTTACATAAATATCGATAAAAGCTTCAATGAATGAAAGAATCTGTTTTTTTCTGAAAATATAAAGTAATTGCACATACAAATAAAAGGGAATTTAAAGCAACGGAATTTAAAAGTCTTGGTTAGTCATTGCAGCTCTTCAGATTATGACTAGATTCTAGATGAGTGTGCATTAATAGTTTCTCATTGTTTGCCCAATTCACCACATGAGGTTCATATTCTTAGTTGTTTATTATGCAAGCTACAGCCCACAAAGAGTTTACGCTTCCCATCAGGGATATAGGACTGGAAGAGTTTGCTTAGTTTGATTCTTCCAATTATTCTCTTAATATGGACTTGAAGATGTGTGATCTCCTGGATTCTCTGCAACTGTTCTACTAGCATCTGGTTCTGTTTTGAGAGGAAGGATGAATGAGAAATTGAACTGAAGAGGGAGACCTTCTGGGATAGGTTATCCCGGGAGACTCCAGAGACGGCTGCAAGACACAAATGGGACTAAAGGACAGCAGCCTCTGCGGTGACAGGCAAAGCAGCAGGTGTGGAAGAAGTTTAGAGAAGGACTTTAAGTCAGCCCTGAAGTGCTTCTGGAAAACTTTCCAGCTCCTCAGGGGAGGAAAACGAGGAAACGTCCAAGCTGTTTATAGTAAGGATGGGAAGCTGTTGAGCTCAAGTGAGAAGGTAATCGGGTGGTATAAAGAGCACTTTGAGGAACTCCTGAAACCGACTAACCCACCCTCTAGGATAGAGACAGAGCTGGAGGATGATGGAGGATCAACATCAATTTCCCTGGAGGAGGTCACTGAGGTAGTCAAAAAACTCCACAGTGGCAAAGCCCCAGGGATTGATGAGATCTGCTGAAGGCTTTGGACGTTGAGGCGTTGTCATAGATGACACATCTCTTCAACATCACATGGAATTCCGGGGTAGTATCTGAGGAGCAGAAGACAGGTGTGGTGGTTCCGGTTTTCCAAAAGGGGGACCAGAGGGTGTGTGCCAATTACAGAGGGATCACATCACTCAGGCTCCCTGGGAAAGTCTACGCTAAGGTGCTGGAAAAGAGGGTCCAGCCGATAGTTTAACTGCAGATTGAATAGGAACAATGTGGATTATGCCCTGGTCATGGAAAAATGGACCAGCTCATTACCAGCTCAGGACACTGGAGGGGGGCCTGGGAATATTCCCATCATATGTTTTGTAGATCTGGAGAAGGCTTATGACCGAGTCCCCAGGGAGGTGTTGTGGGAGATGAGGGGGGTCACTTCTCAGGGCCATCCTCTGTATGTGCAAAGTGAAAGCTGTGTCCCGGTTCTTGGTAGTAAGTCACTATAGTCCCAGTGGGGGTTTGGTTCCACCAGGGCTGCACCTCGTCACCTATCTTGTTTGTGATATTCATTAACAGGATCTTGAGGTGTAGTTGTGGACGAGAGGGGTTGCAGATCGGTCGACTGAGTATTGCATCAGTGCTTTTTGCAAATGATATGACTCTGATGGCATCATCATGACCCTTAGCACTCATTGGATCAGTTCACAGCTGAGTGTGAAGTGCCTGGGATGAGGATCAGCACCTCTAAATCTGAGACTATGGTTCTCAGCAGGAAACAGGATCGCCCACACTGAGTAGGGCACGAGTCCTTAACCCGAGTGAGGGAGTTAAAGTATCTTGGGGTCTTATTCTTTCCAGAGTGAGGGGATGATGGAGCATGAGTTGAACTGGAGAATTTGAGCTGCTGGAGCCGTATTGTGCTTGATTTACCGAACGGTTGTTACTAAGAGAGAGAGCTGAGCCAGAAGGGAAAGCTCTCGATCTACTGCTCAATGTTGGTTCTTAATCTCACGTATGGCCATGAAAGTTAGGTCATGACTAAAAGAACGAAATTGCCAACACAAGTGGCCAAAATGGCTTTTATCTGCAGGGTGACTGGCATCTCCCTTAAAGACAGGGTGAGAAGTTCCGTCATCCATGAGGAACTCGAAGCAGAGCTGCTGGTCCTTAAAATAGAAAGGAGCCATTTGAGGTGGTTTGGACATCTAATAAGGATGCCACCTGGTCGCCTCCCTAATGAGGTGTTCCAGGCAAGTCCAACTGGGATAGCCACAGGAGAGACCCAGGACCAGGTGGAGGGATAATATCTCCACACTAGCCTGGGGATGCCTCAAGATCCCCCTGGTAGAGCTAGTTGATGTAGCATGGGAAAGGAAAGCTTGGAGTTCCTGGCGGAAATCTGCTACCTCTATGATCCAGCCCAGGATAAGTGGTTGACGATGGGTGGATGAAAGACAGTCGAGGCAGTATAATTCAGGAGTTAGGGCGTTTGTCTAGTAATCAGGAGATTGGTGGTTCGAGCCCTGGTTCCTTCAGAAAGTGTGTCTAAGTGTACTTGAGCAAGACACTGATCCCTGTACTAGCTGCTCAAACCCTGTGATTGCATGGTGATCTGTTCGTGGTGTTTCTCCACCCTTTGCCTAATTAGTGCTAGAATTGACTCCAGCATGACTCGGTGATCCGATTTTGAACTAGCGGTTGATAATGGGTGGATGAATGGATCTATTAAAGAACACATAATAAATGATTCTGAGGAATGTACGGCCTGCCAATCAGCAAAGAGTTTCAGGTAAACATGTGCAACTTCAGGCTTTTAGATCAAAATAGAAAAATTAAGTGGAATTATACACATTTAATCCATGCCATGTACTGGTGAGAAAAAGAGAAAAGAAATGGAGTCTGTTGACCTTAACCTGACCTCTATTTAGTCAGTGAGAGTAGTTATCTCCTCCTCCTCAAGAGACTCTTCTGGTTACTGACTAAGCAAATGAAAAGTCACACAGCTTAAAACTATAACTTGCTTCACATCAAAGTAGACCACTTGGACGATTACAATTATTTTGGTCTTGTGCTTTGGTGTTTTGCAGGTTATAGTTATACGCGCTCTTGACTTCTGTGTATGTTTATGTCATTAAGAACATTATGAACGCCCTTGCCAAAAAAACTTGAACTCCCTCTAGAGACGGCAGATAGTGAGTGAGGCCAGGAGAAAGTAGAGGTATTTATTCCATGTTGTTATGATCCTGCTAAGAGTGGATGGGTGGAGGCCAAAATGATCTGCAAGATCAGCTTCTGTGGATCCCAAGGCAATGTAAATGACTGGGAATCAGTTCATCCAACTGAAGCACAGCGTGCCCCTGAAAGATGTAGTTAAAAAATATTAGGATTTTATTCACAGGATATTAATTCTATCAGATACATAAGTCTGCTTAAAGGCCATTGTCACCAGTTTTTATCTGGATATTCAGTCAGTATTGAGTACAAATTTAGCCAATTAAAGCGTGTTAAATTAACTAAGAAATCTGACTTCTCTTGGTTGCGGAGCTGTCAGTAGTGCCTACATGTACCAGGATGCATTGTGTGTAAACTTCTGACACCCAAATCCTTCCACAGCCCGTCCAGCTCATGGAAGCAGGCATTTCTTTTAACTCTGTGTACAAAGAATGCGGTCTTAAAAAGTCTTCTTCCAATCAGGAAATGGAAAAATGATATCATATGGAATTGGATTAGTTTTATTGCCAACAAACATGCTTTCTTGTATTGTGCCTGGATGCAAAAACTATAAAAAGAAGAGAAGAGGGAGTAAATATAAGCTACCATCGATTACCAACAGATGTTGAATGCTGCAGAGAATGGCTCCGAGCAATTACAAAAAAGAAAGACAGAAGAAAAAATAACTATGCCAAGAACGAACTGACATCAGTACTTGGAAATACTTTTTCCATTTTGCAGCAGATGACCACAACAGGGAAATATATTTCAACTGGGAACTTCTCTAGTGTACATCTGTACTGCATCCAGATTCTGCAGTTGCTTTTTACATGTTTTAAA
>OMLC01056875.1:0-11736 GCA_900302585.1 Regalecus glesne
TGATGTCTGGAGAGACAGAGACGGAAAGAGAGAGAGATGAAGTTGTTTGTGGAGCTTTGACCTGACATTTTCAGAGTGGCACTGTCACCTTCACGCACAAAAAACATAGTTAGATGTCACCACGTCACAGAATCGAACAGATTAACTCAACATGAGGACGAGATTGCAAAGAGACTATTGTCAAAGCTCTGGTGCAAGCCCCTTTGGCTGAATTAAAATATGCATACCATCCTGACAAGAGTATCAAATGACCAGACAATTTGGTAAAATTGCTGACATCTATAGCTTAAAAAACATGTAAAGGTAAAACATGGCAGGCTGGTCTGGGCTGTAAGCATAGCAGGTAAGCACAGCTGCAGTTAACATTAATAATGGTTCTCTTTGATTTCGGTGTATCAGCACATCTATTAGCCCTAACCATGTCAACAGTACTGTTGATGCCGTTTCTTTGTCACGCTTAATTCAAACCAACCCATTATTGTTATTTATCTTGCTATGCCTATATCACAAGTACAGAGGCTACGCCTGTTGTTTTTTTATCTTTACATGCGTTTTTTTTTAACCTCAACTTTTCAGCAAATTCAGCAAAATGATTTAATTTATTATGACTCTTTCTTATGGGTACAAACTCTCTGTTTGTGGATCCATTTTGCTCAGTGGATGAGCAATTACCTTATCATCCACTGATGCCCAATCCTCTTAACAGGCTGTGCCACTGTGACCCCAAAGTGACATTGGGGGCAAGAGCCCAGGGCTCAGTTGAGCTTAATATGAGCTTAAGATCTACTCCCTTTACTCCTCCTGTGTCCACTTGCCCTGAAAAGATTGGTGCAAACTCAAAAGAAGGACAATAAATGTCTAATCTTTTCCACTTGACTGGCCAGCCAACTGGTTTATCTGACAGATACCCGCCTCTCCCAGCCGCTCTCCTGTGGTGGGGCCAATGAAGGAGAATCCAACATCATTACAGACAAAGTTGGACATAAACAGTGCAGGAGTGGAGCGAGGGAGAGAAGGAGGCCATATTAAAGAGTGAGAGATGTTACTTACATCTAAGAAGAAGAGAGAAATATTTACCAAATTTTGTATGCATCCTCAATAATCTAAGTTAGGAAATCACACAAAAGATGGATCAGTTAATTGATAAACATTGTATACAGATCAATTGATTCAACTTTTTGTGATTTACTAATTTTTTCCCCAAAAATATGTTCAATAAGAATTTGGAGCAAATAAGAAGGTGCAAACAGAAGAATGTCATCCTTCAGTTATCAAGTATAACTTTAGTTTTCTTGGGTACAAAAATTAATTTGCGTGGTAGTTTTGCTTCCATCGGACCTATTTTAAGACTAAACCCCTGAACGTAGTAAGAGGTGTCGTGTCAAGCGTCCCACACCGCATCAAAGATGGACGATGAAGACACAGACGATTAAATCATGTGATTAAATCATCTTCATGTTTACGATTTTTAATTCAGCAATAGCATTTCAATCTCCCATTAAGCTCATATGCAGTTTTGGACAAACGCAAAAAACACCTTAAGTGAATGTAAAAGCTCTTTTGCCAAATTTAGGATTATTTACAGGTATATTTACACAGACATCCCGCCATACAGCTCGATGATGATGATGACCCATCTTTACGTCGGCTTTGTTTTGTTTTTACACTGAACAAAACAAAGGAAGGATATCTGGGGTTAAAATTCGCCAAATTACGACAAACCCATTGTGGCATTGTAACCGTTCAGGGTCGGTCAAGGCTGATTTAACAACCGCCATTGCTGCCGTGCGCTGGGCGGTAACCAATGAAAATTGAAATCTGCAATGGTGACCCCTAAAGAACAAACCGGAAGAACAAGTGGAAGAAAATGGGGGGAAAAACACGAAGAAGAAGAAAAAAGAAAGGCAGACGAAGATCAAAAAGGAAAAGGAATGAGGCTGTAGAAGAGGAAGAAAAAGAAGACGAAGACGAAGAAAAAGAAAAAGAAGCAGCAACCATTAAAACAAAGCCACAAAGCAGCCATTAAGCTGCCCCTTTGTGATTCGACATTGCATGTAGGAAGAAGAAAAAGGAGAATATATCTATTGATGTGCAGACTGAGAGGAGTTCCCCATTTTCTGACCATTCTGAAGGAAAATATTTGTGTAGCATGTTTGAAACCATCGTGGGTTGTCAGGAAGGACATCTAGCCTTAATCCCCACGATCCATCTAAGTTCCTGTCCACCTAGTCTGCACAATAGTCATGACACACAAAAATGGACCTCTCATGAAGTGGAAAACCGGTTCAGGGTTCTCTGAGTATTGATACCTACTCCAGTCCACACATGGCGCCCTGCAGGAAGTGTTCCAGAACATTTCAGGGTAAGGCTGCGTGTTAAAAGTACTTAAAAGGCCTCGAAGTCTGATGTTTCCATTCAGCCTTTTCTCATTTGAAATGTTAAATTTAGCAAAATACTGGCTTGACTAGTAATGAGAAACAACTGAGAAAGAGAATGCATGTGTATCGCACATGAATGTATGTGAGAAAGGCAGAGCGGCAGAGCCTCAGAATAAGAATGAGGCAGAGATGTGGCAGAGGGAGCACATGGGTCAGATAACGATGGAGGAAACAAGCTCACTGCCTGAGGTTGGCAGTGGAGTCACTGGTTTGACCTTGCAGGACTTCAGCTCTGGCGACAACACAAATCAGATTGGAAACAGTTGCACGGTTTGTATCTGCACAGGCAAAGCACAAACAGATCTTGGATTTTCAAACCCATTCAATTTCACTTTCTGCCTGCTGGACAGGCTGGATAAAGCAGGCTTTTGTGTTAATGTGATGCATCTTTTATATGTGCTGTCATGTTGAAGAATAGAAATATAGTTTGTGTGGTTTCAACAGATAGATGTAGCTACTGGGACAGAGTGGTGACCTGTCCAGGTTATTTCTCCACCTTCCACCCAATGAGTGCTGGGATAGGTACCAGCAGATCCATGACCTGACTCAGATGAGCGGCTGGCAATGATAATGATGATGATATAGAGCTTAAAGCACTCAAAGCTCCATTTGCAAAGGATGTATGATTCTTACAAGGATAAAGGGGATCGTCGAGAAATAAGGCAGTCATCCCCAAGGTTAGTAAAACAGACTAAATGGTGTTATTTGTCAAATGTAGGAGAATATTTTGCTTCATTGTGGTCATAGTAAATGGGCCTGGCTAGATTCCATTTTCCTTCAAGAGGAGTGAGTTTCAACCTTATGTGACTGATAGGCCAGATTTACCTTATACTGCATCCTTTACGTTTTGGCTGTTGTGCATGTTCACATTGCCATGTCTGATATGTTGTTCCGCCCTTGAATGTTCCCACCTGCAATTAAGCCTATCACTTTTTCTCCACCTAACAGCGCTGCCCGCCAGTCCTCATCTGTACCCCACTGTGAAACCTTCTGCAGCAACACTTGCTGACCTGCTTCCCTACACCAGCCACCCACCCACCCACTCACACATAACAAACAGGAACAAAAAACAAACAAAACAACTAGGAAGCATATCATGAGAGAATTACAGCATGTGTGGGAAAACATGTTAGGCATCTACTCCTGAAGTCTTCTCACCACACCACATGGTAAATAGATGCAATTTATATATTCATTCTAGCCTTGCGACCACTCAAAGTGCTTTACAATCGATAACTCACATCTACTGAGCATGGGGGATTAAGACTGGACAATGATCCCTGATCCCCCCAAGGTGGGTTTGAACCTGCACCCAAGAATGAGCAAGCATCTCCGTAACCTGCCTTATGCTCTCTAAAGATCCACATCCTCCCAGTAGTCCCCCATGTGAACGTTCAGGATGCTAATAATAAACCAACCAGCAGGTCTAGGATTTTAGTTTTGAATGGTTCCTGTTTCGCATGACAGCCTTAGCATTTTGAATTGTCACTTTTTTGATAGCATGCACATGAAATGGGGCGTGCAGCGGCCATGCTGTAGCTGTTTGTCTTGACCTCCCATGTCTGATGTGGGGGGTTTAATGAGCCACGGCCTGTCAGGTCTGTTGAAGCTTGGACGGCTCCTGTGTGTCCCAACACGCCGCCGGGCAAAAGCCTCCTTTTCTTCTCTCCTGTTGTTGATTCTACAAACTGAACTTGCGCCACTTCATCTGACTATTAAAAACACACAAGATTACCAACATGGCTGGAGAGTATAGGATGTCTATTACCAGAATAAAAATAGGCTGTTTAACATCAGGATCACTTTATTGGCCAAGTGTGCCTATGCACATGAAGGAATTGACATGGCACTTTCTAGCAGATGCAGACATCACTCAAACAGAAAAGAAACAAAAACAAAACAAGTAATACAAGAAACAACAAGAGGACATTGGAGGCAAGCATGTATGCACAGCAGGTAAGTCACTATTATGCAGAGTCTTGCTATAGCTAAGTAATCAGCAACCCATGTCCATATATTGTACCATACTGCTTATATACTATACTCCAATTCCCCTTGTGGGATGATAGAGGAATATCTTATCTGACATTCTGTAGATATCATACACCAAACTATGACTCCACAACCCATCGTGCCTATATACTCCTACTATATTACATTATTACATTATGTAACAGACGATATATTCACCTACCATCCACCATACAAGTGCCTATTATATTATACACCTACACGATAATCCACCCATCCATCATCAACCGCTTATCTGAAATCAGGGTGCGGAGTCATCGCAGGGTTCGAGCAGTTGGGGGTAAAGTAGATAACAAAATTGTGTGTTGTGATATGATAATATCCAAATATTATCCCAAGAGCGACTAATCCCAAACGCTCATAAGTGCTCTAATTCCCATTTATGAACAACTATTTACAGTTACTCCCCATGAAGCGCTATCGTATTCTACGATGGGTTATGTTCGGCGAGCCAAAACGAATCAGTCTGTAGTTGGTTTGCCTGCGCAAATGAGCTGCGTTCAAAACATCTCACTCAATTTGCGGTTCTAGACTGTCTGACAGTAAAATAAGGTAATGGACCTGACCAAATCTACCCTGGTACAGTTCTCTATTTTCAGGCTTTATTCCTTGACAAAGCAAAACATGGCATCAGGGGTAAGACCAACATCCTCCCTGGAGCTCATATTTCAAGTGAAGAAACAGCAGCAACGTCTCTCAGTGCAAACAGACTGCAGGGAGACGTGTGTCAGGATGGGCACAATATACTGATTCAAGGATATCCAACCCTATAAAAAGAAGCCACTGGTGAAAATGCTGACCTTTAAGGTCAGGAAGGAGCTGACCAACGCATATCGCATTTCACCAACTTCCTCCCTGCCGGTGGCCTGGTGGCTCTCTGCACAGGGATCCTGGATTTCAAACTGCAGCGTCCATCGAAGGGCAGAGGAGCAGGCCTCATTCATCAATCGTTTGTACATAGAATGTCATTCTTACACACCAATGGCATTTTTCTAGCCCCGTATTTCGCCTCAGAGACTAGTATAGAATTGGGGTAACCCCTGGATTTAGACGCCGATTGGCTAACACTGATATTTTTGCAGGCCTCTCCGGGGAATCATCACCTTATTGTGGTGGAGAGGTTTGTATGTCCCTGTGAGGCTGGGATATCTAGAGTTATCTGTGCTGTCATCTGGAGCATTGTGGTCTTGGTAGGGTCTCTTATGGAAAATTGATCTCAGGTGAGGAACCAGAGCCAGGTGGAAGAAGCTGCCTTTAGCCTGTTCCCCTCCCTAGTGAGGTGTTCCTGACACGTCCAACAGGGATGAGGCCACGGGGCAGACTGAGGACCATGTGGAGGGATTATATCTCCACATTGGCCTGGGAACACCTCAGGATCCCCAAGTCAGAGTTGGTTGATCTGGCCAGGAAGAGGGAAGGTCGGGGTCCCCTGCTGGAACTGATACCTTAACAACCTGGTTCCAGAAAGAAAGAAAGGAAAGATTCCTTTAGGGGTTAAGTGTCTTGCTCAAGGACACCTCGTCATGCTGTATGCAGGGCCGGGGATCGAACCTGCAACCTTCCGTTTGCCAGACAACTGCTCTACCCACTGAGCTATGCCGCCCCTCCAGATAAGTGTTTGATGATGGATGGATGGAAAGAAGGATGAATGGATGGATGGAATTTGCTCCTATCTATCAGACAATCTTGAGAACTATAAAAGTCCCTTGGGTGTGAAAGAACCAGTTTGTGCATACAAACGATTGGTGAGTGAGGCCCACTGCCTCTACCCCGGAAACTGTTCTCAGTGGCTGAGCCCGACTCCCGCTGCATGTTCCACTATGTAGACAACATGAGTACTGAGGCTGGAGGCTGTGCTGGAATCATATGTAGTGTCTGTCAACAGCTGAGTCACACATGAAGCTTTTTCCTCCTATTTGAGGAATGCCTTTTGGTCCTGTATGACATAAATAGTCACGCTTCTGTGGCTCTGGGTAATTCGCTGTTCTCAGTTAATGAGCAAGAATAAATCCTTTTGCTACTCTGTTGCGTGGAAATTCAGACAAGAACATAGTATTTATATTACCAGGGAGGAATCTAAAGAGGATTCAATTCAAAGTGCTGCACCGCCATTAGTCTAGCATTAGTCTGATACATTAGTCTACACCAGACGTAAGCCGCAGAGACGTCGGGGAAAAGCCATTGTCCGGGGTTGTCCGGGGAGACGAATCTTCATTACATGGCAAATTACTCATGCAAGTTTCTTGACGTTCTCCCTCCCGGGTGCTAATTTGTGCATAACAAAAGTTACACGCTTGGATAAAAAAGACAGTTTGATATAAGCCTCGCAGCAGGATGTCTCAAAGTCATCCAGAAGCAAAGAAGAAGAAGGTGAAGCAGATGTAGGAGAAGAAGAAGAAAGAGGAGGAGGAGGAGGAGGAGTAGAAGAAGAAGAAGCTATCTTCAGCAGTTAGGGGTTCAATGTCTTGCCCAAAGATACATCGACACGTTTTCTATAGAAACCACCAATCCTCTGATTGCTAGAAGACCACCCTATCCCCCCAGTTAGCTATGTATGAACGGGGGAGAGCATTTCCGACGTCGGGGTCTAGGTTAGCAAAAGACTTCCACCCAGACAGCTGCTGAAAGCGTGTGCCTTTGCTAAGCGGCTTTAGTGCGGGTGAAGGAAAATATTAAGCAGGTTTAATAGGTTAAATAGGAAGAGTGGAAATGAGGGGAATTAATTTCACCATGCTGCCAGATTTCACATCACGCATTAAAAAGAGAAAATAAACCGTGTTTGTCATCCACACGGCCGCCGTGAGATGTTTTCATCCGCTCGTTTTACTGACCGCTACCTCCCGCCGGTCGATAATAAGAGTGAGGCTTCCGCGGTCAGAGCCGTGACTTGTCAGCTCTGGTGAGTCTCCCCGTGTTCCTGGTGTCAATCCAGATGCCTCCCCTTATCCACGTCAAAGGCCTCTCTCATCGGCACAGCGCCATCTGACATGATCAGCTTTGACCACGGCAGACTTCCTCCAACTTCTACGGCGAAGATGGTGGAATTATTTCATATCTATCGAGCTGCGCTGTGATTGGAGGACATCACAACAGTTTGTTGCTGGATGTGGAAATCGGTACCCACCCCCGTGTTTATCCTGCACCTATACGTGTTTATGCTCCTTAGTGGTGACATGATGGAGCCATGCCCGCCCTTTTACAGACAGTATGGCTTGTTTGGGCATAAGGGCTAAATGTCAGAGGCTGTGAGTCTTTGTCGTTTTGAGATATAGATTTTGGTGAATACTGAAGAAGAGTTTGTTTTGACAGCTGGGATGTGACCAGCATGGCTAAAGGCCCCTGTGTCTCCTCGGACACATCTCTGCGGTGAATACGAAGCTGAAGTGCGAGCGAATGGGCTTGAAATCCATTTACCAGCTAATGCGAAAAGATGCTAGGCCTTCTCAAAGATGTGTGGCTCACATCCCTCCTCAGAGGGGTCTGTTATGTACGTCACCATCACTCCCCATGTTTTGGGGTGGGCACTAGTTTGTAAAAAGTCAGTGCCGTGGTCCTTTTTGGGCGGTGAACCCAGGACCTCATAGCAACAAGTCCTTGAGATGTAGCAGCCAACCTACCAGGGCTGATGTATTGTCAAGAGTTATATGATGTGGTGTGTATTGTGATATATATAGAGAGATCCATTTTAGTGTCACAATTAGCCCCCATGTTGTGGGGATGGACACAGACTTAAATAGACTGTAGGGGGCATCCTCGAGCAAGACACTGAACCTCTAACTGCTCAAGCCCAGTGATGGAATGGGACGTCTCCCTGCTTTTAGCCCAATGAGTGCTCAAGTTTAAGTGTGGTTGTTAATTGATTGATTGATCGATCGATGATCGATCCTATAGCCAGCTCTCGGCTTGCCAGTTGCATCTGGCCTCAGTGTGAAGGGCGTCACATGGAGGGCTGTGAATTAAACCTCCAGCTGAACACATCCCACCACTGCAACTCTGCTTAAAGCTGCATCAAACCATGCTGCTCCTGATCCTACCCAGGCATCCTCCCATGGCTGGCACTGGAGGTCAGGCATGCAGAGCATCTTAAACAACCAGTGACCTTAAATTCAGTGCAACTACCTGGAGACATGCCGCGGACACGGACAGGAAATGCAAATGAGAGCTCTCCTAGCCCCACCCCATCTTCCTCTTCTCCTTATTCAGCATCTTTACTCTGATCTCGGCTGCTGACTATTTACATTGAGCTGTACAAACCAACACGGGGTGTTTGTCGTAAAGCTCTGTGATGCTCACTCGCTTTCAAATCTAGGGCACGCGAGTGCTCAACACAACAGGCAGCAGTGGCAGATTTAAAAATAAAAGATTAAATGTTTGTGAGATGAAAAACATGAAATAACTCCGTCTGTTGTGCAACACACACACGCACAAACACACACACACACACACACACACACACACACACACACACACACACACACAATGGATTGTTACAGCTCTTGTTTGTTTCATTTTCTTCCTTCATCCCATGTGTTAAGAGTGGAGGAGCAGAGAAGCACAGAGACCCATGTGATAGGAAGAAAGAAGAAGAAGATGAAGCTTTATACATTTGTTATTGTGGCTACAACAAAATGTATCCCTGCATCTGACCCATCCTATTATATAGGATCAGTGAGCAGCCTCAGCTCCTTGGGAGCAACTAGGGGATCAGTGTCCTCTTCTAGGACACTTCAAAAACAGTGTCTACAGGTGCTGGGGGGGGCTACAGTGGAATTTATAGTTTCCATTGGTAGCGTGTACGGTGGTCTATGGTCTTGTCAATCAGAATACTGATTTGACAACATTTTCCATCGGATTCCTTTCCTGATAGAACCACTAACCCTATGGATGGGAGCACAGGTAAAGCATCAGATGCTATCCCAGACTTTCCTCCATGGCTGTCAACAGAGCTTTACTGCAATTCATCTGAGCTGAAAGAGAGAAATGATTAAATAGAGAAAGAAAGAAAGAAAGAAAGATAAATAAAAAGAATTTAAATAAATAAATAACAAAAAGAATAACCTTTACCTTATGGTGGTGGAGAGGTTTGAATGTCTGTATGAGCCTGAGAGCTGTGTTGTCTGGAGCCTTGTGCTCCTGTTAGGGTCTGCCGTGGCAAACTGGTCTCAGGTGGGGGACCAGACTAAGAATGGTTATAGAAGACCCCATGAAAGATCCAGGAAGAAGTGACGCTACCCAGCCTGGAGGAAGCCCGGGGCCCTCGTCTGGAGCCAGGCCCAGAAGGAGGGCCCGTCAGTGAGCGCCTGGTGGCTGAGTTTACCACGGAGCCAGGCCGGGCTCAGCCTGAAAAAGCAACGTGGACACTTCTCCATCCTGTAGACCCACCACCTACAGGAAGAACCAGTGGGGTCGGGTGCACTGCCAGACAGGTAGCAGTGAAGGTAAAGGGTCTCAGCGGACCAGAACCAAGCAACAGAAGCTAGCATTAGGAACGTGGAACGTCACCTCCTTGGGGGGTAAGGAGCCAGAGCTTGTGCAGGAGGTGTAACAGTACCAACTAGATCTGGTGGGGCTCACCTCTACTCACAGCATCAGCTCTAGAACCAAACTGCTAGATAGGGGTTGGACTTTATTCTTCTCTGGAGGTGCCCAGGGTGAGAAATGCTGAGCTAGTCATGGATTGTCCATAACAAACACCATGGTCCCACATAAAGATGCTCATAAGTGTACATGGTACCAGAGCACCTTAGGGCAAAGGTCAATGATAGACTTTGTTATGGTATCATGTCATTTAATGCCACATGTTTTGGACACTCGGGTGAAGAGAGGAGCGGAGCTGTCAACTGACCACCATCTGGTAATGAGTTGGGTCAGGTGGAGGGGGAAGCTTCCACCTCAAGCCTCCACGTAGAGAGGAGCCAGGAGGAGGAGGTTCAGCATCTAGTCAGGAGGCCTCCTGGTCTCCTCCCTAATGAGGTGTTCCAGACATGTCAAGCTGGGAGGAGGCCACAGGGTAGACTGAGGACCAGGTGGAGGGATTATATCTCCACCCTGGCCTGGGACCACCTCAGGACCCCCAGTAAGAGCTGGTGGGTGGGGCCAGGGAAAGGAAAACTTGGAGTTCCCGGCTGAAATGTGCCAACTCCACGACCCGACGCCAGATAAGCTGTTGACATTGGACGGATGGATGGATGGATAAAAATAAAGAATAACAATAAATAGATAAGGGGAAGAAAGAAAATAAATAAATCAGCAAATAAAGATTTTTTTATACATAATACAGAGAGAAAGAATAAAAATAAAGAAAGAATAGAAAGAAAGATAAGGAAGTGGACCATGGCAGTGCAATGAGTGGATAGACTGAAGAAATCAGTAGAGACAAACAGGAGGAAACGTGCACATTTAAATGGACTGAAGCTGACCTCCAAACAGACAAGATAGATGGAATAACAGACAGACAAGAACACAAGTAGAGAGGCGTCACATATCCATGGTATCGGTCGACATCTCCCCATCTTTCTTTCTCTCATCTTTTTTCCCCCTTTTTCGATCCCAGCCATCGGTTCCCCTCCTGGATACTCTACATGGTGACAAGGAGGCAGAGGCCTGAGTGATGTTGGGATTGTGTGCACTGAATCAAAAAGGTAATAGCTATTAAGGTATGGTGGGGGGGAAGAGACACAGAGGAAGAGGAGAGAGGCATCGTGGAGAGTTACACTGCATTTCATGAACTCTGTAAATGTTGGTCCTATACTTTCTAACCTGTCATCAAGGGGGATGTACTCATTTCCTCTGTGCTGAGTGTGGCTGAACACAGAGGCATACCTTCTGCTTGTGCATGTACTCACGCAGGTGTTTTATGTGTGAGTGTGTGTGCATGCGTGTTCTACAGGAAACCATTAGAATGGTGGCCTGGGGCTAGACAGTAGTTAAGCCACCTGCTTCAGTTAACAGGTATTTCTTACTTTACGAGTCTAAACAGTCTGTTTCCTATGGGGACAGACACACAGAGAGACAGACAGACAGACAGACAGACAGAGAGATAGTTAGATAGTGGTGTGTGTGTGTGTGTGTGTGTGTGTGTGTGTGTGTGTGTGTGTGTGTGTGTGTCTGTGTGTGTGTATACACACATAAACAAACACACACACATAGTATTTATATAATATTGATATGTAGCGATATAGTGGACTGTGTTGTGTTTGGTGTTAGGAATTAAATTCTAATATCTCAGGGTGGGGGAAATGTTTCTTGTCGAAACCCTTCTCCTGAC
>OMLC01056879.1:0-11265 GCA_900302585.1 Regalecus glesne
AAAGGGGAGGGGGGGAGAGAGAGGGGGAGAGAGAGTGGGAGAGGGAGAGAGAGAGACACATACAGACAGAGAGAGAGACAGACAGAGAGAGAGAGAGAGAGAGAGAGAGAGAGAGAGAGAGAGAGAGAGAGAGACAGACAGAGAGAGAAAGAGACAGACAGAGAGAGACAGACAGACAGACAGACAGACAGACATAGAGAGAGCGAGAGCGAGAGAGAGCGAGAGAGAGAGAGAGAGAGAGAGAGAGAGCGAGAGATAGAGAGAGAGAGAGAGCAAGGAATAGACAAACAGTGAGACCAAATGAAATCAAGCAAGAGTCTGTGAAACAAGATAAGTGGGATAAAACAAACAGAATAACATTTATAGCCCAATGACTTGTCAGAGAAGACAGCCAAGTGCTCACTGCCCTGGCAGGGCCAGTGGCAACTGTTTGTAGGGCAGAGACATTTACTCTGCAGTGGCTGCACATTATATAAAGACCACCAGCAATATTCATGACATGCAGTGGTGCAGATGCAGTTCCAAGAGACTCTGAACATCTGCTGGGTCATGGAGTAGTCTCATTTGCAGTTAGGAGGCAAGTGAATCTGACAATACTACTACTACTAATAATAATAATATTAATAATCCAGCCATCCATGGTCAACTGCTTGTCTGAAGTTGGTTTGCAGGGCTACTACTACAACTACTGATAATATCTTTTTAAAGAGACAGTGGATATTAACGTAAATAATGTAAATACACCAGATGTAGCCATCGGGCTAATTTTCAACTGCTGTCCCAAGCAATCAAGGGTTTCAATGTCTTGCTCAAGAACACTTCAACATGCTTTCTGAAGGAGCCAGGGATTGAACTATCAAGCTTAGCATTACTAGATGACCGCCCTAGCTCCTGAGCTACACCAATCCCCATCTTTATCTTCAGCACAACACAGTGAAAAACATTTTGGGAATAACTGACCCTTTCTTTAGTCTGCTGACCCACCACCCCGGGGGTCCGTGCACAAAGCAGCCCTTGCTAATTCTCTGTAATGTGTATGCATGTAAAGTATTAGCAATGTCTAAAATTATCCATAGATAGATTCAATAGGTATATCTGTAGAGGGGAGACAAGGTGTCATCCTGGGCAGCAGCCATGATGGTTAGACACGAGAGACTTTTTCTCCAGTTTTGCACATGTAAAAATGGACCTACTTTGTTATATTCATCACAATTTTTCATGGCATCTGTATTCTTGCTTTAATCCAGATTTAACTGCTTTTCTTCAGTCTGGATATCTGATGAACATTTCAATGCTGTGCAACTGACACTATGAACCCTGTTATCAAACACAGCTTCTTCACTTATGATCATCTGTTTCCACTCTGATCCTCCATCTAGACATGCAACCCTCTGCCAATGTGAAGAAACTCATGGAAATGGAGATATTCTGCCATCATGGTTGATTGTCATTTATCTCTAGTCAATATTCTCTATTTATGCTTTCCTCACACTCCCTTCTCATTCTTTCTCCTCTCCTCCTCCACTTTTCAAAGAAGCCTGACAGACTGGCTATGATATCTAATTAATCAGAGGCTCTAGCTGCAGAAAGCTCCTTTACATGTAGCATTACGTAAAGCCAAAGCACGATAACTACTACACCGGAAGCCACTGGGAACGCATGAAAGCAATTTGGAGGATCTCATGATGAGCTGCAGGCCACAACTGAACTTTTCACTGGAATTTTCACAAATTGATGGGTCTATAATATTCTAGTTTCACTCAGCCTTCCTGACAAAATAAAATTCCTTTAAAGATGAATGGGTCTTTGAAAGTCAGCAAACATTGACCAGCTGCTCCCCATCTCAGCTGGGCTTGGGCTAAAAATGACATTTTTTCAATTCAAGTGTGTGTGTGTGTGTGTGTACCTCACTGTGTACAAATCTATGCTGCCTTGAGTATTCCAGGAGCTGCAAAGCATAGCACCAAGTCTTGCAAGGCATAACTTTCCGTGAATCTGTTTACAAGTGTGGACATCTCATTTAGGAGTGTGTAAACATAATTGTACCATTTTTGATCATCGGTTAACCAGCAAAGTTAACACAAACACATTTGTATAGGTAATTAGACTTGTTTTTAAACAGCACCTTCTACTCTCACAACTACTCAGAGCACTTTATATTGTATGCCTCACATTTACCAAGCAGGGGGGATTAAGAATGTGGAGTGAGGAGATCAAAAATACAACAGTGAGCAAGATCATGCAGTGCTTTACATGTGATCAACAAGATCTCGTAGGTCATTCTGAAATTTACAGGTAGCCAATGGAGTGATGACAGAACAGGGGTAATGTGGGAACTATGGCTAGTTCTAGTGAGTAATCTAGCAGCTGAATGCTGAACCGACTGTACATGACTTAAGGCGGCTTTGATTGAGGCAGGACTAGAGGGTCTCACAGAGATCTAGATGGGAAAAGATGAAAGTGGGAATTAATATGTCAAGATCCTTAAAAGAAAAAACATATCTGGTTTTAACAATCTTTCTTGGCTGAAGGAAACAGGATTGGACAAGCTGAGTAAAATGGTGATCCAAAGACATTCTGGTCAAAGATGATATCAAGATGTTAAAGGAGAAAATGTGAATTTTTCAGCCCCCAGTGATTTTAGATTTAGACTCAAGCAACTTACTTAACCTCTGGTGTTATGCCAATGTTTGATGTAATGCAGAAAATTCTCAGTCACTTCAGGATGGACTGTAGAAAAATGTCACCTGAGTGAGAAACTGTCGCCACCCCCAGCGAGGGACGTGTGGTGGGTGACCAGTACCATGACTCATACGGGGTGAGCCCGTTGAGCATATGTTGTCCATACAGTGCCATATGTCTCTGGACAGAGCTTGGCTACATGTCCACCGCACACATTTTCTGCTGGAGGAAGTCCACATTTAGTTTATTTAGTTTAGCATATTCTGGTTAAAGATGAGACCAAGTATCATGTCTGTCTATCCTTGTTATTTCTCTATTTTTAGGGTTTTGGTATCGATTGTCCGGTTTTTGCCTGATTCTTCTATTTTACATTCTTTTCCTCCCAAGAACCTGCATCTAAACTTCCAATCCATGTGACAAATACCTTTACCTACTTCTGTTTACTTTCCCCTCAAATATCTTCATAATGCCTTTGTGTGCAGCCTATGTGTCTACATTTGTGCGTTTGTCCATATGCATGCAAAGCCATCTTTGCATTTTTTCCATCTGCCCTTATTTCTGTAAGCCCATCACCTTCTGTAACATCAGATGAGGGTTTGCAGGTGTTTGTGTGTGTAGCATCTAAGTATCCCGTTTTTCTGCCCACATTTATGTGTCCATTTGCGTGGGTACTTAATAAGTCCTTGTTGCACTACCTTCAGGTTGTGCTGCCTGGCATGCTCCAGGTCCTGCATGGCACAGCAGTGTGCCTCCTGCAGGCGCTGTTGTCTTCTCTGGTGCTCTGTTTGGAGTTCGTCCAGCTGCAGCCGCAGGTGCTCTCTCTCCTGGGTGAACTGGTGCTGCAGCTGCTGCAGGGATGACTGGGACTGGGACAGCTGCATCTCCAGACTCTGCTTCAGAAGGGAGATCTGAGGAAGGACAGACAGACAGATAGACAGACAGACAGACAGAGAGAGAGAGAGGGAGAGAAGGAGGGAGGGAGAGAGAGAGAAATTAACTTCTTTACTATTGACCTGAAACATAAGTGTGACAGAAAGTGAGCGCCATACACAGTTATTCATGAAGTGAGACAGATGGGAGACAGAAAGAAAAAGAACGTTAAGAAAAATAAAGGGAAATTAAGGTCTCCATCGAGTATCTCCAATCAGCAGTGTGGTGAGAACAGTTGTCTTTTTGCTTTTTCCAGGCACAGGTATTTAAGAGCAGAATGTAAGTGCCTTGCTGGCTGTCGACTATCATGACTATCACTCACACTGACACCGACCATGTTAGAAGCATTACAGTATGTTTAAAGTGTGCAGGCAAGCTGACCTTATACAAGCAAACTGGAAATGTTATAGTGAGAATGTTGAGCATGTTAGATGCACCAAAGGAAACCAACCATGTTAGAGATATGCTATACCAAACTGGCAGGCGGCTCTTTTACACCACTACCCAGAAAATTCACTCAAGATCAGACATTTCTGAAATGTTCTGATCGGGACATAAAATTAGATATAAAGACCTAAACATCATTTAAGCCTTAAATTCTGCTCAAACATCATATGAAACAGAAGGATTTTGAAGCACAATGTGATTTCTACACAGCATCTCTCTCCAAATGAGGTAACGTCCAAACGCTTTGGTGCTGAGGCTTAAGTCCATTGACAGGGTTATGCACTGGGTGAAAGCGATGGGTCTCATCAGCATGAGAAGATGGACTACAAGGCAGCACGCATCATAATGGCCAGGGCCCGATACAAGCGTCATACTGAAACCAACATAAATAAAGCTGTTGAAAGTTTGTGTGAGTGGGTGTATGATGACCACAGGAGAGCTTAGTCACACAACATTAACATTACTGAGAACTCATTAGCTACCACAGCCGGGCACTCTGCCATGTTGTGGATCGCCATAGATCTGAATAACGACCGTGAGTGCATGTATCTGAGAGGAGCAGGAGTCCTTGCGGAGGAAAAACAAGGTGAGCACAGATGCAGGTACTCTTGTTGCCTCTCTTCTACCTTGTCTCTCCCTCCCTATCCTTTCACCCATTGATTATTTTAAAACCATCCGTGTAATTGCAGTCCGGACAGCAAACTCTTGCACTTAGAGAATTTCCCCAGTCCAGTTAAATATTAAAGTAATCTTTAACTGGTAAGGAGGAATAACTCCACCCAAGCTCCACTCGGTAAAGAACTAGACTTGGTGTCGAGTGAACACACTCTGTACATGCTCTGGATTTGGCCTCATGGCTGCCTTAAATTGTTGTATAATTGTCTCATTGAGCAACAGTGAACCCCTAAACTGCTCCTTGGATGCTACAGCCGCCCACTGCTCCTGTAGGATAGGATGTGCTAAATGCAGAGCACACATTTCATTTTAAGAATACAAATGAAGTGGCTTTCCCACCTTTTCCTCCGCAGAGGCCACATGGCTTGGGGGGAGGAACGGGTTGTATCATAACTGGAAGCTAAATATTTCATCCTTGGCTCCATCAGAAAGCAAATTGAAGTGTCCTTGAGCAAGTCACTGAAGCCCTCACTATTCCCCAGGTGCTTCAGCTGCACACTGCTCCTCTACAATAGGATGGGTTAAATCCAGAGGACACATTTCATTCCAAGAATACAACAAACAAACATAATGGTTTTCCTCTCCTGTCCTTCCTACATTTTTGAGGTTCTTTTAAAATGTGTTTTCTGCCTCTTCCAATAAACATGAAGCAATACAAAGTACAGTGAAGTACAAGTTGACCTGCAAGGCTCTCAGTGCCACCTCAAATTGTACCCACTAATATGGAAACAGATGCACACCAAAGCTAACCAGAAATCAATTTGTAGCAGCAATGACTTGCAATATGTTCATATAAGAACAGGATGAAAACGGTTCTTTGACCCTTCTTTCCCCATTGAAACTCGTTTAAACCGGCGTTGTGTGCCGTTTCTCTGTCCAATTTCCAAAGTCTCCATCCATCAGAACTTTTTTGAGGTTCAATACAGAGTCCTTACTCACACAATGTGCAGCTATAATTTATTCTGATGGATGACTGAGTTCTCATAACTGGAAAGGTGGGGAGAAGAAAAAAACCTTGGGACAAACCATTCCCATCTCCAAAAATCAATACGAGTTATTCAGGCGTTGTGACTCCTAATCAGCAGCCAGTGACACGGGATAATGTGAATCATTGAGCTCGCTCACTGCTAGAGCAAACCTATGATCACAGCTTTTGTGTGTGCAGATATGTCTCACAGCTTCAAAGGCAAATCTAAGGCCACGGTCAACAAAAATCACTTATACCAATGGCAAGATTAAAATGGCCGCTCCTCAAGTAGGGTCGGACAAAACACTTTGCTGTGATCATCCAAACACCTGTTAGATATGGGTATGAGTAGGTATGAGTTTGATGTAGAATGATATAGCAGGGTATAGGATATACATGTAAATGGACTTATTCTTATATAGAGCTTTTCTAGTGCAAGAGCCGTAGACTGTGTGCATGCAAGTCAGGCATAGCGGGTTTGATCCCACCATAGGGTGTCAGAAAAGGACACACGGCCTTGATTCCCCATGCTCGGTAAATGTGAGACATATTTTGTACAGGCTAAGTAGACTAGAAAAGCTCTGTATAAAAATGAGTCTGTTTACCATTTTGATATTTACTGTAATAGGCTGGAGAAAAGCCAACAATTCAATAAGTATTAAGTCTGGCTTACATTGAGGACAGACTTATCCATCATTAAGCTAATAATAACATTCTGTAGATCACAAATTATCTTCATAATTGGTCTAAGTTCATGTAAATTGAGCGAGGTTGCAACGGATGGTCATTTTATATTGTGTGGGGGATTATCCTGATCTTTATAAATCAAGTAATGAGATTAAACAACAGCAAAATCATGGCAAGCAAGGGATCTGGCATTCTTGAATACTCTCAGTCCTGAACATCATTTAGGGCAATTGCTGCACTGTGAGGACTACAATTGGAAGACAAGTCTTTCAAGGGGTGGGGCATCAAACAACAGCAAAAACAACTCAGGCAGCCCAGTTCCTGCGTTTCTGAATGCGGCTCTCATAGGAGTGGAATATGTGGATGAGTCATTTATTCAGTTTCAGTCAATACCCTTCAACAGTCCACTGCTGTTTATTTACGAGTCATACCCCCATGATCCCTCACACTCCATCTGAGTGCATGTCTACCCCCACAACATGGGGAGTAATCATGACATGTAAAAATGGACCCATATAATTATGCTTAATACAGCTGAAATATTACAAACAGCACATTTACACTTCTTGCCTCACGTTTTAGCTAAAAATACATAAAGATTATTTTGAAAACAAAAACAAAAAACTTTGATGGCTTGAAACTGTATGAGTCTCATACAAAAGGGTGTATATGTTATTAGAGCCATTCTGGTTCAGAGGTGTATTTTAAAACTTGTATCATCTTTTCTATAACTGTGATATGCAATTAATTTATTATATTACAATTATATTATAATGATAAAATGGTAAATAGACTTGTTCTTTTACAGCGAATGCCTCACATTTACCGCACTACGTGACAGGACATAAACCCGCAACGCCTGACTCCCAGGCATGCCCTCTACCCACTGAGCCACCGCTAAGAAAGGCTCATTTTTAGATGCCATGATTAGTCCCGACCGGGGGTTGCAAATGCTGATCAGGGTGTTGCTATTGCGGCAGGTCATCACATGGCCACGCAGTTATGGTTCTTAGTCCATAAATAGAGAAGGTAATGAAATGTTTCATTTCATTATATTCCCTTGATTTAGAAGGTCGGGGAAACTGCAGCCAGCACCACTAAAACCCCATCTTTACTGTATTGTCCAGTGTGATCCCTCAATCCAGCCCCTGTGTTGCCAAGAGTGCAGTAAGTGGAAAAAAATCTGCGAAGGCCAGCCATTAAGTGTACAGTGGCCAATTTCACTATCTGTTAAGTGCAGTCTGTCCCCTGGCTGATTGAGGGTGAAACATTCAATGTGTCGGTAGCTCTTAGCTGAGTTGCTCTCAAAGAGGAGACAATTCAACACAAAGTATAACAAAAGACAAGAAAGGTTTCTCGTTTTTTATAAAAAAAACATTCTCACTCCCTCTCAGTCAGTTGGGTCTCAACTGACGAAAACTTCACATCCAGAGTAACAGGAGTTCTCTGATTAGCAATTCAGCAACAGAAAATGAAACAGATTGAAACTGTCGCTGACATTTTGGAAGATTAGCAAATCAAGGTAACTGTGATTCAAAGTGAGAGAGGTCATCACATGATGGCTGATGGTCCACATGGCAAAAGACAAAGTACTCAAATTGATCAAACAGCAGCAAACATGAGTAAATGCACTAAGTGAGAACGACACCAATTATGCTCATGTGACTATGTAGTGTGCCAAACATAGAACACAAGTAAATCAGAAACACTAAAAAAAGGCAGTGATGATATGTATGTCGCCAGCGCCTCTATAGACTACAATTTCTTTTTACAGATGGGACCAGTGAGGGGAAGAATTTGAAATTATGATGACTATGATAATGAAGATCAGGTTCTTTGTGGTGTTTATCTCTTTGTGTGTCTGTGCATGTTCATATAAACCCCCAACTATATGTTTGAAGCTGCTGTAAATTTCACAAAGCTGCCCCTTTAAGCTGGATAAATGAGAGCCATTTCATTCAATTACCAGACACCTTCCAACCACCTGCCCCACTGGGTAGCATGCACAGTCAACTGGATGCCGCATGATGTCCAATTGAGTTGGTCTGCACTGTCAACTGGGTTGCGCGTGATATTCACTGGGTGGCAGCACAGGATGACTGGATAGGTGTTTGATGTTTGGGTGGTGGGTGTCTGTCTTGTAACTGGGTACGTGGTGTGCAGTTTGGGAATGTTTTGAATCAAACGGCCTTCCATTAATAAAAATAACCCAGGGAGATTATTGGTTATGAGCTGGGTTGTTCATAGTCAGAAGAATAGATTTGAGTGGAGCCACAATTTTCTTTTCCCAAAATGGATTTTTTTTGGGGGGGGGCAGAGTTGAACAAAGAGATCCACACATCTAATAACTCACATACACATATCATCTACTGTGATGTTTTGAACATGAGGCTCTTCCTCAGAGAATACCTATCTATCTGTTCAGATCTGTCAGTTTTTGGATCCAGCACCCATCCTATTAAGCATTGGGATGTGTATATCTTGTTTACCATTTCTCTTTGGAGGGGGAAAAACGGTAACACAGGGCTTACACACATAACAATCTTACCTGCTCCAGGAGGTCCTCCACTTTCCTGTGCCAGCTCTCTCTGGCATTGCCCAGTTCATGTTCCTTGATTTGTGCCAGCTGGACCAATGCTGCTGCCTTTTCCTCCTCATGCTCCTCTCTCAGCTCCTCACGCAGCTTCTTACACTCCTGCCTGCAGGTAGCCACACACACAAATCATGTAGGGACACACACTTTAAAGAAAAAAGATTTTGCACACACTGTATAAGTATAAATAATATTGCTCATTTGCCTGCTTGATATTTCAAGAAATATGGATAGTCTTAGATTCTTATGTATCACTGTCTAGATTTCATAATTAACTTTGAGTGTCTCTACTTGTAGAATTGCATTATGTCTCCTGCATCTTATGGTTGAGCATTTCCAAAAATATTCAGTTGGGACGATAAGGGTTAGGGTTAGGGATGATTAAAGAGGTCAAAGGGTATAAGATGTAACGCCTTCCGTGTTGTTACATAGAATCTTGAAATCTTAGCATGGCTCTGGGTGTGGAGCAGGTCATCTTGTAATTGGAAGGTTCAATCCCAGGCTACTTCAGACAGCATGTTGAAGTGTCCTTGGGCAAGATACTGAATCCTCTAACTGTGGCTAAGATAAAATGAAAAGGAAAGATGTAATCCTTATAAACCTTAGGATATCTTGAAGTGACAGGCACAGTTGTAACTATAATTGTGGAATACGACAAGTCTGTAAGGTCTGATGCTCTGATGAAGGCCACTAGACTGAAATGCCAGCATGTCACTGGGTAAGTAAAAATAAATTGGTGGAACTGAGGATTGCCTCAGGCCTCAAGTCTGTCATGAGCATAACATTTACACATGTCCAAAGCTTAGTGCTAAAAGTTGATAAATTGGACTTTTGACACAGAAGTTACTATTGGGGAAAGTGCACCCAACAATTCAGCAAAGACACCTAATATTGGACAGAGTCCAATACCAGACCATAATCACAGGGCCCTGGAGTCCTGACAGTGCCTATGCATCCATCCATGCATCCCAATAATAGTTTTTTGGCATAAAAGAGGTCTTTGGAGGAGGCCCTGTGGTGAGGAGGGGTGCCCACAGACGGAATCTGTTATTATTTCTGATATGGTCAACTCTCCCACTGACCTCTGATATTTATCCTCTGGCACTGCTATTGCTATCATGTAGTACTAGAAAGAATCAAATCTTTTAGATGTTTTTCTCCTTCCTGTCCTGTTAATAAAGGATGCCAACTGTGTGGCTTCCCTCTTTCCAAAGTTCACACCTCTGCTGGAGTTCACATAGAAGCTGGTGGTAGGGGTCCATGTTATGCCAAAATTCAAATAACTTAAATGATGCAATTTGAATGATGTATCCCTACAGAGACACATGCACTTCTGATGCTTGTGGAAAAGGAGGATGGCTCAGAAGGGTGTCTCCTTCAGAGACAGGGTGAGAATTTCAGTCATTATGAGGGTCTCAGAGTAGAGCCTCTGCTCCTTTAAATAGAAAGGAGTCAGTTGAGGAGGTTCAACATCTAGTAAGGAGGCCACCTGGTCTCCTCCCTAGTGAGGTGTTCCAGGTACATCCAGCTCGGAGGAGGCCATGAGGCTGACTGAGGACCAGTAGGAGGGATTCTATCTCCACACTGGCCTGGAATTGCCTTGGGGTCCCTGAGTCAGAACTGGTGGATGTTGCGAGGGAAAGGGAAGCTTGGAGTCTCCTGCTGGAACAGCTACCTCTGCAACCTGACTCAGATAAGCAGTTGTCAATGGATTGGTGTTTGCCTTTAAGAATGAAAGCAATAGCTGGGTAACCATAAATGAAAAGAAAATTGCAGAAAGAGGGGGGTAAAATGGATGACAACTTGGGGAAAAAAACTGCAGTAAGTACTGTGCTCTTGAGTTCACAATACCTGCCTAACGGGTGCAGTAAATGCTATTCTCACTCCATTATGATCTCCACAGCCATCCACTACATGGCAAACACTCTGTAAGGTGGTTGCTAACAGTTCGCTGCATGATGAAGATTTATACGTGTATTTGAGAAAGCAAGTGTGTGTGTGTGTAAGTTTGGGACAAAGAGCACGAGAGAGAGAGAGAGAGAGAGAGAGAGAGAGAGAGAGAGAGAGAGAGAGATAGAGAGAGATAGAGAGAGAGATATAGATAGAGATGTGAGAGAGAGAGAGAGACAGAGAGAGAGAGAGAGAGAGAGAGAGAGAGAGAGAGCGAGAGAGAGAGAGAGCGAGAGAGACAGAGACAGAGACAGAGAGACAGAGACACAGAGAGAGAGAGAGAGAGAGAGACAGAGACACAGACAGAGAGAGAGACAGAGAGACAGAGAGACGG